>PVJH01022221.1:0-37061 GCA_004026705.1 Nesogale talazaci | reverse complement strand
GTGGGAGTGGAGCTGGTGGAGGTGGTGGTGGTGGAGGTGGAGGTGGAGATGGAGGTGGTGGAGGTGGTGGTGGTGGTGGTGATGGTGGAGGTGGTGGAGGTGTGGTGGTGGTGAGGTGCAAGGCAGCTCAATGCGGGGGCTGTAGAGACAGATGTGAGTTCTTAGAACTTCTGTCTGCTGAGAGGCTTCTGCTGAGTGAGTGTGGGCACCTTCTGGGGACCTCAGGCCTGTTTCCTATGATGCACTACCCTCGGCCCTGCCAGAGGTACCCATAAGTGGTGCCCACTGTGTCTCCCTCTTATAGGGCGTGGTCACTGAACTCCCTTCTGTAGAGGCCCTGGTACCCTGGACAGCAGAGAGCTTGGGGTGGGGGTAGGAGGGATGTACAGGGGGGCGCTGGGTGAAAGCCGCCTTGGTTTCCTGTAGCCCTTTCTGTACCCTTCTGCACTGCTGAGCATGCTCTTGTGTGCTTCGTTATTACTTTCTTAAGCTAGCCCAGGCCCCAGGGGACGTGGACAAGGCCCTCTGGCCCCCACCCCTGCCCTCAACAGGTCCAGTCAGAGGGGACAGGCCCAGCCTTCCTGCCTTCCTCCCTCTCTCACTGCCATGGAGTCGATGCTGACACAGAGCGGCCCTGCAGGGCAGGGCAGAGCTCCCTGTGGGTTTCCCAGATGGTCACTGCTTACGGGAGGAGAAGACCCCGTCTTTCTCCCTTGGCGAGGCTGGCATTTCAAATTGCTGCCCTTGTGGATCGCCGCCTGCCCTGTGACCACTGTGCTGCCAGGGCTCCATGCCTGGGACCACTCCACTGCAGAGGAGCGTGCGTCAATCACTCCATGCTGCTGCTCTGGCCAGGTGGCAGGGAGCAGAAAGCCCCTCAAATTAGGTGGGGCAGAGAGCGAGCAGGGGCACTGATTGGCAGTCCCCAGAGAGTGGTGATGGCCATGACCGCACGGGGTGGAGCCTCGTGGGTACACCACCGCCCGTGAGCAGGGTGCGGCTATTACAGCCCCTCTATTAGGAGTCGTGGGCAAGCCAAATTGGGGTGTGCTCAGCTGGAGCTGGGGCTGGGAACTGGGGGCCCAGGGCTTGGTTACAGGCTTGGTGTGCTGGCCCGGCTAAACCTCTGGGCCTGTTTCCAAGGGAGTATCTGTCCAAGGGGTTCTGCCTTTCTGGTGCTCTCCAGGCAGCTCTGGCCGGGTCCTGCATTCCTTTCTCTCTGGGCCCCCTTTTTCCTGTTACCTAGCCCCCTGCAGTTCTGACTTCAGCCCCCACTAGCCACCTGCTTTGAAGAGGGGCACACCTCTTAGTCATTTTGTCCCCGATGGTGTCCACACACAGAAGCTAACCCTGGTGAGGCAGTGGGTTTCGATGACGCTTGGCTTCTAACGGAAGGATCTTTAATTCAAGGCCACCAGTCATGAGGCTGTCTGCTTCTGCAACTAACAGTGCCGCCTCGGAAACCCCGTGGGGCAGTTCCCATCTGTTTGACAGGTCGCCGTGGGTCAGAAGGGGCTGGGTAACAGTGGGCTTCGATGCCCCACGCATATGCTGGAGACTTCAGACATTGTTGACAATCCTGCTGCTGCTCAGAAAGAGGAAGAGGGGCTGTGTGTGTGTGTGTGTGTGTGTGTGTGTGTGACCGGAAGTGGTGCCCTAGGAGTGGGGTGGAGGGCTTAGCAGTCTTATGTGGGGAGGAAGCAGCACAGAAGGGTCCTGGATGCAGTCCTGCCCAGAAGACCCTCCCCTCTGGGGGCTCTGGCCCACTGAGCCAGATTTCCTGCGGTTGCGGGGAACTGTGTGAGGGGTGGGGGCAGGAGTCCACAGAGCTTTCCTGGCAGGAAGGCCTGAGAGGGGGAGGTGGTGGCACCCTGACTTTCCTGGTGTCTCCAGAGCCAGTGAGCTGCAGCCCACTGGGAGGGACGTCTGTCACGTTCAGAAACCAGAGGCTCAGTGATGGGGAAACCGGCAGTGAGGTGGCCGACCTCATAGCCATTCCAGGGAGCTCCAGCCCAGTGAGACGTGTGTGGGTGACGTAGGACCGGGCAGTGCTTCGACAGCCTTTGCCGACACACGCAGGCGCCCCTCCCCGTCTCCTCTCTGAGGGTCCTGGGTGGGGGCTGATACCTGCGGGGCTTCTCTTCCTGAGGACTTGGTTCAGTTGGTGCACCCAGCTCCTCACTGTCTGGGGGTGAGCAGGCTGGGCAAGGCTTCCATTATCTCACTGGGGCTGGAGAGCCCGCTCCATGCATCTGGAATTCCTGTACACACCCAGCAGTGTGCTTGGCCCGGCACTGCGTGGGTGAATCAGCTTAGTGGGGACAGCGGGGTGGAAGAAAGGTTAATTACTTTCTTGGGGGTAGGGCTTCGTCTTGAACCTGCCACCAAGCGAGGGAATGATCCAGGGGGCGGGGAGGTTGAGGAAGAAAGTGAAGGTGCGCTGGGGACCACCAGCATGACCCACTTCACTGTCTCCACAGGGGCCCGAGGGAGCGCATGGTAAAAAGCCTTCCTTAATGTCACCGCCCCACTTGAGACTGGAGTGCACATCCTTACGAGGTCACTCATGTGCCTGGCCTGTGAGATCCAGAGGTTACCTTATGTGCAGCCTCTTGCCTGGCCTTCCCTTCCCCAGGTGCCACTTAGTTTGGCATTGTGGTCATTGGATGCTGCCTGCCACTGGGCCGTGCTGCCCTCTAGTGTCCCGCTGGAGCTGCTACAGGTGGAATCGTTCCAAAGCAGCCGACTCCTGTGGTTCAGTGGATTCTCACAGACTGACAGTGACCCTGGAGGAAGAGTAGAACTGCCCCTGTGGCCTTCCGAGCAGACTCACTGTGCCACCAGGGCTCCAAGAGCCGTTTGGTCGACCCTGTCTGAGGTGGGTCTTGGGCTGGGCATGGTTCCCGGGTCCAGGCTGCTCAGTCAGAGAGCTGGCAGTCTAAGTGGGAGTGCAGCCCCTCCTGAGAGTGAGCGGAGCAGCACAGGGTGGAAGCCACAGCGTGCATGTGCCTGCCCCCAGCCCTTGTCTTTGACTCTGCCCTAGATGTCCCTGTCGGGAGCCTGGAGAATGGGACTGGCCTGGAGGCGCGGGCCCTCACGGAGCCTGGGCGAGACTACAGGTCAGTGGGGAAGCCCTCGGGAATGGAGAGCGTCAGAACCCTACCAGGTGCAGCGGCATCAGAATTTATCTGCGCACGCCTTTCTGCTGTGCGGTTTTCAGAACCACACTCAGTTCTGATGGCCCAGTCCATTTTGACTCCTATGGGACAGGGTAGAAGGGCAACTGTGAGTTTCTGATACCAACTCTTCATGGGAGCAGAAAGCCTCGTCTTTCTCCTGTGCAGCGGCTGGTGGTTTGGAACTAACGACCTTGCAGTTAGTAGGTCAACACATAACCACCGTGCCACCAGGATTCCTGGAGCCAGGCTGGTGGGGTCCAGATCCCGGCCTGCCTCTTGCTCACTGTGCACAGCCTGGTGAGCTGTGTAAGTGCTGTGTGCCTCAGTTTCTTTGCCTGGCAGATATGACTTGGGTGATCACAGGGTTGCCAGGAGGATTAGAGGAGTTAATATGTGTGTCATGCTTTCTTAGCAGTTTTATTAGAATATAATTCACAAACCATGCAGTTCAATAGTTGTATTAAAGAGTTGTGCACTCATCACCACAATCATTTATAGAACATTTTCTTTTTTTCCATACACATTGTTATTGGCTCACCATTTTCCCTAACCTCCCCTGCTATACCCTCAAGAGGTTATTAATTCAGTTACTGTCTGTAGACTCACCTATCCTGAATTTCATATACAGAAAGAGAGCCAATAATAGATAACAAAACCCCAGCAATAGCAAAGTGCAAAAGCGAAAAACCTCAATAGAAACTAAAGCAGGAAATTTTAAAGACCAGAACACATTTAAAATAGGTCAAAAGGGAGATCAAATGATAAGGTGTTACATTTTAACCCACTGCAGCCGTTGCACATTTTCAGACCACGTAGAGGGTGTTTGGGAGAGACTTGGTGCCCTGTCTGACGTGTGGAAAGCACAGTGCACCCAGGGCTTCTTTTTCCCCACACAAACAGGTCTCAAAGGAAACGAGCTGCCCAAAGCTGCTGGTTGGATGGCAGCAGCGTATAGACATCCCTTCCCCACCTCCAGCCCCCACACCAGGCCCTTGGTTACACTTTCTCTGCTTCCCAGCCCCCATGCGTGTAGTTGGCATCCCATGATTTAATATCTCATTTTCATTTCCATCCTTTGCTCTAGATTGGGAGCTGCTGATGGTCCCTAGCTGTGCTTGGTGTTATAATTCTGCCCCCCACCCCCCCGCAGTACCGGGAAAAAAAGGATCCTCAGACTCTCTCTGGGATCTCTAAGTCACTATATTTTTTAAAATTTGCAAAACAATGCAGCAGTGAATGGAAAACAACTCTCAAACCATCTTTTCCCTCCAATTTTCACATTGTCAATGTCAACTGCTTTTCCTCATAGTCTCATGTGCGCGGTGGTATTCTCATATTGCAAACTGGTTTGAATGGACTGACCCATGTTCCTTCCGGTACCTGTACTGACTACACTTATCACTGTGTACAGTTTGAACAGCGAGGTGCATTTTCCTAGGCTGAGTGACATTTTTGCCTTTTCGTTCCCAGCGTGGAAGCCAGTTCCCCGAGCCGAGGATGTCCTCTGAGCAGCCTGCTGCCTTCTGCCTCCTCGATGCCAGAGTCCATGACGATCAGTAAGTACCTCCAGGGTCATGCACTGCATTGTGACATCACTGTGCCCTCGCTCGGTGTGGGTGTGACTGTGGCGTGTGGCAGACCTCCAGAGCTGTGTGCTACCCTGTACTGCGGGGGGCTGCTCTGGAGAACATGCGTGCGTGCGTGTGTCAGGGATGGAGCCACCTTCAGTCGGAGGGGAAGTTGCTCAAGGTTTGGGAGTTCGCCTCCTGCACGGCAATCACTCACACAGAGGCTGTTGTAGTTAATTTTTGCTCTGTGATTCTGGACGGGTTCATGCTTTCCCTAAGTAACGAACAGTGTGCTTCTCAGAGGTGAGTAGAGGTGGATGGGGATCAGGTTCAGCCCGTCTCTGAGGACCCCTCCTAACCAGTCGGAGTATTAGCGATTCCGAAGTAGGTTCTGATCGGGCTCGGAGGACTTTCTGTAACAAAGAACTAGTGTGCGGAGATTTCACTCAAGGAACCTTTATTTTCCCAATCAGAGGTAGGCTGGCCGGTGCTGCATGGTGGCTTCAAGGTTGTCAAAGACTTGGACACTTTCCATTGTCCCTCAGAGCTCCAGCCATCCGATTATACTCCCAGCAAGCCTGCGTTCCCATTGGGAGGTCTGAACTTGGATAGGAAAACATATGGCTGCCTCTAAAGGTCCGTGGTAGTTACATGATCTGTTGTCAATTTGAGACTTGAGAGTGAAGGGATGGAGTTGAGTGTGTCCAGTAGGTCACAGCTTGATGACCTCATTTGGAGATGCTAAGGAGATCAATAACCTGCTGGAGGTGGGACACTGACTCCCTGCGAGACAACCCTGTTGAGAAGACACACGGAGCGACGCTAGCGCCCTGGAGCTGAAGGAGCCACATGGAGGCCCCTGCTAGCACGGAGATGCTGCCACTGCCACTGGAGCCATGAGAATTTCCACCCATTGGCCTGTGATCTTCCTGCATATAGTGTCAGTGCATGTGTTTCATGAGGCTGAAGAGGCTTTTATAGATGGGTATTGGACATATGGGCCAATATCAGACTTATGGACTTGATCTGGACTGGGTTAGGATGTTTTCTCAATATTCAATTGCTCTTGTATATAAAGAGCTCTCTTTTACGCATATGAATGCCTATGGATCTTTTTCTCTAGTCTACCCAGACAAGCACAAGCTCTGTGAGACCACGGTGGGACAAACCTGGCTGGTGGTGGATGCCCGTGACTTTGTTTTCCACGTTCTCAGTAATTCTGCTTCAATATACCTGGCCTCCTTGGTAATAGGCTGTGTTTTATCTTCTCCACCCACGTGCACTTTCAGAGATGGCCCCCTGGGCTTCCCCAGAGGGCCCAGGGGTCCAGACAGTGGAGACCCCACGTGCAAGGCCCACCGATGGAGAACATCCACCTCTGCGCGACCGAGGACCAGCGTGCTCAGATTCTGCTGGGCAGCCGGGCTTTTCCTGCTAAGGAAGGAGGAGTGGACGTTGGGAGGCCCCGACTGCTCTGAGCAGATGCTGCCAGGTGGTGACGAAAACTGTCAGTGTCACCATGAGGGTGATGTGGCTTGTGGTGGCATTTCTCAGCCTTACCTTCAGAGAGAAGATGATTACGGGGCCTGTGGGTGGGAGCATGAGGGCTGCTGCATTCCACAGTTCGATCCTCTGCCTGCTACTGTGCAGCTGTTTATCCAGTTGTGTTTTTTCACCGAAGTGCATAAGAAAATGGGGTTCCCATCACCTACCACATCCAGGAGCTTCCTTACCATTGGGACTTCCAGGGCAGCATCGAACTACTCCCAGGCCTGGCCTTGGAGGCTGCAAACCTGTATAGGAGCGGCTGCTGAGTTTCCTTTCACAGAGCTGCCGAGTGGTTTGAAGTGCCACCGTCTGCAGCTAGCAGCCTTTATGCTTAGCTCACGGGGCCACCAGGGTCGCCGTATACAAAAGGAGAATCTGTGTGCGCCGTCTCTGTAGATGGAGGCCCAGTGTTGGCTGACTCATGGTGGGCAAGGCCGAATCTGGGACGCTGCTGCCTGGTCAAGGTCTCACCTGAGACCACGGGCTTGTTAGGAAGGAGAGGGAAGGGTGTGTCTGAAGGTCACACGTAGCCTTTTCTCCAGGAGGAGCCAGAGGATTAGAGAAGTGGGGCTTCTCTAATTAGATTAGGAACTGTGCCTTCTAGGACTTTGTTATTCTGCATTCTCCCACTGTATGTGGATAATGGAATGCACTTTGGTTGGGGTGAACAAGACTTAGGCTTCTTTTTTGGGTGCAGTTATTGAAAAAACAAATGTCCCCAACCCAGGGCTGGTGAGTGGATTCCACCTTACGGTGGCCCCGTGTCTGCTGAGTGGAAGTGCATCCCAGAGCATGTCCGGGCACGGATCTCCAGGGCTCCCTCTCATGATGCATTGAGGTGGATTCGCATTGCCTCCCTGAGCTTAGCTCTCACCTCTTGACACCACCTACACCTACGCCTCAGCCCAACTCAGCCCTTTGCTGTCCACTTGATTCGGACTCATGGCGATCCGATGGGAAGGGAAGGACTGCTCCCTCGAGTTTCCAAGGCTATGCCTATCTACAGGAGCAGAAAGCCTCATATTTCTCCCAAGGAGCCACTGGAGGTGTTGAACTGCTGACCTTGCAGTGAGCAGCCCAACTGGTATGTGCTGTTCCACCAGGGCTCCTCTACTATCTACTCTGAAGAAGGCCTGGTTTCGTCTCAGTCACATTAAAAAAAAATCATTTTATCAGGGGCTCATCCAGTTCTTAACACAATTCATCCATCCATCCATTGTGTCAAGCACATTTGTACATTTGTTGCCATCGTCATTTTCAAAACATTTTCTTTCTACTTGAGCTCTTGGTTTCAGCTCCTCATTTCCCCCCACTCTCTTCCCCTCCCTCTCTTCCTCCCTCCCTCATGAACTCTTGATTATATACATACATACATACATACATACACATATATGAAGGGGAGTGTGAAGTGGAGACCCAAAGCCTATCTGTAAGCAAATGAATGGACACCCCCTTACAGAAGGGTCATAAGGAAGAGATGAGCCAGTCAGAGTACAATATGGCACTGATCAAACATACAGCTTTCCTCTAGTTCTTTAATGTTTCCTCTCTCTTTCTACATATATATACACACACACACACACATATATATATATATTTATGTCTCATACTGATTGAAGTTTCCCTTTACCCACTTTTCTGTTGTCCATCCCCCTGGGAGGGGGTTATATGTACATCATTGTGATCAGCTCCTCCTTTCTCCCCCCACCTTCCCCTCCTGGTCATGCTACTCTCATTATAGGTTCTGAGGGGTTTATTTGTCCTGGACTCCTTGTGTTTCCAGCTCTCATTTGTACCTGTGTACATCCTCTGGTCTAGGTGAATTTGTAAGGCATAATTGGGATCATGATAGTGGGGAGAGGAAACATTAAAGAACTAGAGGAAAGCTGTATGTTTGATCAGTGCCATATTGTACTCTGACTGGCTCATCTCTTCCTTATGACCCTTCTGTAAGGGGGTGTCCATTCATTTGCTTACAGGTGGGCTTTGGGTCTCCAATTCACACTCTCCCTCATTCACATTGATAAGATTTTTTGTTCTGGGTCTTTGATGCCCGAGCCCATCATTATCTCATGATCACACAGGCTGGTGTGCTTCTTCCATGTGAGTTTTGTTGCTTCTGAGCTAGATGGCTGTTTGTGTATCTTCAAGTTTTTAAGGCCCCCAGATGTTATATCTTTTGATAGTCGGGCACCATCAACTTTCTTTTTTTTTTTGGAGGGGGGCATCATTGCCCTCTGGTGGGAGTGAGAGGCCCAGCCTTGCTCCTGGAGAGCTGCTGCTGGATTTGAACCGCCAGCCCAGTGGGCCGCTGTCCCGCACTCAACTACTATGCCACTGGGGCTTAGTCCACCAACAGCTTTCTTTGCCATCTTTTGTCGTCAGTGATGGGAAGGTGAGCATCATGGAATGTCAGTTTAATAGAACAAAGTGCTCATGCATTGACGGAGTACTTGAGTAGAGGCCCAATGTCCATCTGCTACCTTAATATTTAACATGTAAATATATGTACCTAGATCTATTTCCCTGTCCTTTTAAAATATATTTGCATATGTACATGCCTGTATTTAGACCTCTACAAATGTCCTTTACCTCCTTATTCTTTCCTGTATTTCCTTTTACTTTCTTCTTGCCTCACTATCCTGTTCGGCCTTCATTTGGGTCTCAGTAATTCCTCTTGGATACATTACCTTTGATCAGGTCCTACCAGGCTTCATATGTTCTGATTGCCATTGATTTAGATCACTTGTTCTTCCCTCGTCCCTGGTTTGTTAACACCTACTTCTCCCCCCTTGTCCCCTAGAAGCATTGGTCCCAATGTTTTCTCCTCCAGATTGTTTATCCCGCTTCTCTTATCCAGATAGACATGCAGAGACAATCATAAGCACAAAAACAGAAGCTCGCCCTGTGGTCCCGTGGATCTGTCTCTTGCTTCAACACTGTTTGAGCAAAACAGATCCAGGGACTCCCTTTCTCCAGCCTTCCTCCACTTTCCAGTTTCCTTGACGGGTGTCACCTTTGGTACCATCTTCTTGGCCACCCCCTCTTATTGGGACCAGCTAACACTTGTGTGTGTGGTGACCTCCAAACTGACCCATCACGAGCTCTCAGATCCGTCAGAATAATTCTGCCACAGCTGAGGCCGGCGTCCACCAGCGTCAGCCTGCATCTGCGGGTCTCTTACACCGAGCGACCTCTCTCTGGGCTTCTTTTCCAACTTCAATGATGTAGCCTTGGAAAGTGGTGACACTTATTCTGCAAGCTGGCAAAGGAGAAGCGAGGGGGGGGGCCAAGATCAGCCACATTTTTAAAGGCCTGGTGGTCAGCATAGCAGATGTGGGTTCAGAGGACCAGGGGTGAGGCTGCCAGATGCCACTATCTCTGTGCCCAGCGGTGCCCAGTGGTATACTGCATTGTGGGCACCCTGTATCTAAGGGAATGGTACCGCTCTGTCAGCAGCTTCCCGGGGTTGAGCTAGATCAGACCTGGGGCTTTCCCTTGACCATTTTCTGTCTGGAGGGAGATGCTGGCTTATTGAAGCCTTCTGGCTACCGAACCTCCTGTGAACACCCTCCAGGGCCACCAAGGGCAGACCTGTCAGTCTTGTTGTCACCTCATGCTGTGCTCCACACCCAGCTTTAGCTTTTGGTATCTGTGGCAAGAAGGGCTATTCCCAAAGTTTACGGCATCTCTGAAGAAACTTGCCCGGGGCCCACATTTGGGCCGTGAGCCCTTGATCATCATGGGGTCTATGTGAGTGATGGTGTGTGGGGTTGGCCCTGGGAGCTGTGCTCTGAAGTGGCTGTGTATTTGGGGGAATTTATGTGTGTTCTAGTGCAGAAGAGGAGAGGGTCCTTGAGATTTGTGCTCCCTCCTCCAGCCTGCACCACCTGTGTTGCCCGCAGGAGACCTAAACACAGTCTGTCTAGGTGGCGTGGCCTGGGTGTGCCACCAGAGATCCGCTTCAGATGGAGACGCATGGCCAGGGTGCCACGCAGTTCAGTCCCTCTCGGGGAAGCACCCGGCTCTGGAAGACCCCAGGAAGCCGGGAAGTGGGCAGTGTACCTGCTCCACCTCAGAGTTGCTGAGTAACTCCCTCGGTAGTGCCCACAGGTGGCTGCCGTTCAACTCCGCGGTGCCAGTGTCTGGAAGTGCCGACCTTGAGCCCGTGGTTCCCCAGCAGTCTGAGAGCCACATGCCAGCTGCCTCCCCTGCAAGAGGGGAGTGTGTGCCCGCCCTTTACCACCCAGGCGAAGGGGGCGTGGCCACCTGCTTGTAGGCTGCGGCTCTCCTGCACAGCCCTTCGTGGAGACGCAGGCGCACTGGGCAGCACTCGACAGGCGCACAGCCGGGGTCTCTCACTGGCAGGCCCGAGTGTGGGCTTGGTCTTGAGCTGTAGCTGTTGGGATTGGAGCGCATGCGTTGCCTGAGGCAGCAGCTTGGCGGTGTGTGGTGGGGTGGGCGCCCTGGAACGTTATGTGGCCCCGGTCAGGGTGGCTCTTGGTGGCTTTGAACCGCGCTCCGCCTGCATATCCTTGTCTATCACGTCTGGGTGGGCGGAGCCCTGTTCAACAGGTGAGTGTTGGGACAGTGAGTGCAGCCTTTCACGTGCTTATTATGTACCCTGTTTTCTTAACCTTCTGTCCTAAAAACCAAACCCACTCCCATGGAGTCGATCCCGACTCTCTCCCTCCCAGAAATTGTCTGTTTAATTTTTGTTTGTTTGTTTGTTTTGGGGCCTCCCTGCATGAGGTGCTCCTTCTGATTTGGAAACACAAGAACAGGAGGGAGAGGGTTAAACCAGTTCTCTCTCTCTCTCTCTCTCTCTCTCTCTCTCTCTCTCTCTCTCACACACACACACACACACACACACACACACACACACACACACGCTGCCCCCTGGTGGATACTCTCGGAACTGACCAGGGCACTTTCATTAAAAAAAAAATCATTTATTGGGGACTTGTACATACAACTCTTATCACAATTCATCCACCCATCTATCGTATCAACACATTTGCACATTTGTTACCATCAGTATCAAAACATTTTCTTTCTACTTGAACCCTTAGTATCAGCTCCTCATTTTTCCCCTCCCTCCCCTCCCTTTCTCCCTCAGAAACCCTTGATAATTTATAAATTGATAGTTTTTTTATGTCTTACACTGTCCAGTGTGTCCCTTCACCCAATTTTCTGTTGTCTGTCCCAGGGAGGGACAGGGAGGGAGTTATATGTAGATAACTGTGATCGGTTCCCCCTGTCTCCTCCACCTCCCCCTTCCCCTTCTCCTGGTACCATTACCCGCATTATTGACTCTGAGGGGTTCACCTGTCCTGGATTCCCTGTGTTTCCAGATATGATCTGAACCAGTGTACATCTTCTGAACTAGCCAGATTTGTAAGGTAGAATTGGGATCATGAGAGTGGGGGGTTGTTGGGGGGGGGGGCACATTAAAGAACTAGAGGGAGGTTGTATGTTTCATTGCTGCGACACTGCACCCTGACTGGCTCTTTCTTTTGACCTTCTGTAAAGGGACGTCCAGTTGCCTACAGATGAGTTTTGGGTCTCCACTCCACACTCCCCATCCTTCACATCGATAGGATTTTTTTGTTCTTTGATGCCTGATACCTGATCCTATTGACATCTCGTGATCACACAGGCTTCGGTGGTTCTTCCATGTGGGCTTGGTTGCTTCTCAGCTAGATGGCTACTTGTTTATCTTCAAGACCCTAATGCTAGCTAATCTTTTGCTAGCCAGGCACCATCAGCTTTCTACCACATTTGCTCGTGTACTCACTCTGTCTTCAGCAATTGTGTCGGGAAGGTGAGCATCATGGAATGCCGGTTTTATAGAACAAAATGTTCTTGCATTGAGGGAGTACTTGGGTAGAGGCCTAATGTCTAGTGGTTGAGGTGCTGGGCTGCCACCAGGAAGGTCAGTGGTTCAAACCTCCCATCTACTTACTAGCTGTTCCCTCAGAGAATGGTGTAGTGTACAAGTTGACAGCCTGCGAAACCCAAAGGGACAGTTCTGTTGATCACACAGGGTCTCCTGTGGGTTGAACTGGTGGCCCAGTGGTTTGGTGGTTGGACCTCACCAGCCAGGTCCACAGCAGAAACACACATGCTTTTTTTTCCCTCTGTGTGCTTCCTAGTGGCACTGTTGACCCCCAAGAGCAAGTATGTTCTCTCTCTCTCTCTCTCTCTCTCTCTCTCTCTCTCTCTCTCGTCGCTCCCTGCCCCATGGACATTGGTCTCTGCAGGTACATGTTTTTTCTTCCTAAAACAAGTGGCACCATACAGTATTTATGCCGAATGATGTCCCCGCGACTCACCCGTGTTCTGTTTCATGGACTCATCACTGTTCTTCATGGCTGCCTAGTATCCCATTGCGTGGAATACAGGGAGCCCTGGTGGTGGCGTGGTTACATGTGATCCTCCTGGTTGGCAGTTGGAAACCACCAGCTGCTCCTCAGGAGAGAGAGGGGGCTTTTTATGCCTACAAACTGTCACAGTGTCAGAACCCCAAAGGTGGGGGGGGGGTCGCTAGGAGTCAGCATGGACCCAATGACATAGTACCCCATTGTTATCTGTCTGTCCATCCCTTGAAGGGTTCATAGGCCTTCTTGGCGTTAGTAGGTAGATAGGAGGGTTTGAACCACTGCCCTTCCTGGTGGCAGTCCAGCACGTAAAGCTCCCCCAGGGCCCCCTGTTTTCCCTCCACTGAGCACTGCTGTACTGAACCTAGGTGGCACAGGGCCGGGCCATTTCCGTCAGGTCTTTAAGGTGGGATTCCCGGATCATAATGTATTTCTACTTCAATGCATAATCCAGTCTGCCACCAGAGCTCTGCGAGGTTTTCTCTGCCTGGGAATCGAGTGCTGGTTGTGGGGCGAAAAGCTCTGGATCCTAGCCTGACCACCAAGGTCTTCTGGGACACAAGGCCCTCAAAAAGTGCCTATTGTCTGTTTAATTTTTCTGCAAACTCTCTGAAACCCCTGCACTGTAGAGACGAGCTCTTTGTTGGATCTGTCATTTCCAAAGATATCTTCCCATTCTGTCGGTTGTCTTGGACTCTTTTGGTAACATTTTTTAGTGACATAGATGCTTAATTGTTATGAAGTCCCAGTCATCTAACTTGTTTTCTGTAACTTACACTTTTATAGTTATTTTTGTTAGCTTATTAAAAAAGTTGGCCCCATATCATCCTCCTTGGTTTTTTTTGTTGTTGTTTGTTGTTTTTTTTTGGCATCACTGCTCCCTGGTGGTCATGGGAGCTACCCAGCGCTGCTACTGAGAGCCGCTGCTGGATTTGAACCGCCAAGCCCGCGGGCTGTAGTCTCACACCAACCACTTATGCCACCGGGGCTCAACCCCTCCTTGTTTTCTTCAAGGAACTTTATTATTCTAGAGTTAACCCAGAAGTCTTTGACCCATCTTGAATAAACTTGAGGACACAAGGTTCCATTCTTCCTGCAAGTGGATATTCAGTTTTGCTGCCCTCATTTATTAGATTGCTCCTGCCTCTCTAGATAGATTTTGACCCCTCCCTGAAGATCAGATATTCATCAGTGGATGGATTGATTCTCATTTCAATTCCAGTTGTATGTGTGCCTGTCATTGAATCAATGTCCGTCTGTTTTGATTATGATGGATGTAGTCTACGGTTTAGGGTGCGGAAGTGTCCCTACAGCTTTCATTCTTCCTCAGTAGTGCTTTGCTCTTTGGGACCAGTTCCCTTCCCGTAGGAAGTTGGTCATTAGTTTTTCCACTCCGGTGAGCAATGCTGTTGAGATTTGTATCAGGATTGCGTCCCATCTGTAGGTTGCTTTGTGTCGCATTGATATTTTTGGCATGTTGCTTTCCCATCCATGAGTATGGAATGTCCTTCCCTTTACATAGATCTGCTTTAGTCTCTGTATTAGTGCTTTGTAACTTATGGTATAGAAGCCTTTTGTGTTCCCAGTCAATGACTAGGTTTTTTAAAAAAATAATTTCTGTGGCTGTTGTAGCTCACATTGCTTTCTCGATTTCTTTTTCAGAAAGCTTCTCGTTAGTGGAGAGCAGTGGTTCTCACCTCCCTAATGTGGCGACCCTTTAAAGCAGTCCCTTATGTTGCGATGACCCCCATTCATAAGATTCTTTTCGTTGCTACTTCATGGCTGTAATTTGGCTACTGTTATGAATCGGGTGACCCCTGTGAAAGGGTCGTTTGATCCCCAAAGGAGACCCACAGGCTGAGAACCACTGGTATAGAGGGACACTGACTTGGGGGTGTTGACTGCCCTTTGCAAAGTTGCTGGGTTCTTCTATTAGAACCACCTGTTTTCTTATAGGGCTCATAGGGTTTTCTCTATGTAGAGATGTCCTTTGTGGATAAGTGACAGTTTGATTTTGTTTTCTGACTTGGCTCCCGTTATTTCCCTTGGTCTGTGACTTCCACTACAATGGTGAGTGAGAGTGGTGATATTGGGCCCCTCACTCCCCTTTTATTCAATTTAGTATTTTTTTTTAACACTGGAGCGAAAGTTTGCAGAACTAATCCGTTTCAACAGTTCGTACATATTTCAACACCCACTTCCTCTGTCTTTTCCATTTCCCAGTCCCCTCTTTCCCGTCCCTTGCTGCCCTCCGAACACCAGTTTTGGGGAAAATTGCCCCCACATGTCCTAGGAATGCCCCGTACTGGACTGTTGTATGGAGTGAGCTGGCTTGGAATTGTGGCTCACCCTTAAAGGTCCGTCTCTGGTGTGGCTGGTATTCCCCATGGCCTCAGATGCAGGTGACAGTTGGACATTGAATAAAGAAGAGTCAACATGTTTGAGGTGTGGGGCCGGAGAAGGATATGGAAAGTACCCTGGACTGCTAAGAGGACAGACCCATCTGTCTCGGAGGAAGTGTGGCCGGAGAGCTCTTAGAGGCCAGGGTGGCGAGGCTCCCTCTCACATACTTGGGGCACCTTGTCCGGAGAGAACGGTCCCTGGAGAAAGACATTGTGGTCGGTAAAGCAGAGGGTTAGTGAGAAAGAGGAAGGCCCTCAAGGAAGTGGCCATGCCAGCGGGCTCAAGCCTTGTGTGGGTTCCCTCCTGTTGTGCACAAGGCCTCTCTGGACCGGAACCAGCTTGATGGTCCCTGGCAACCATGGAGTTGTGTGGTGGACAGCTGAGCTTCGGCTCATCTGTCCTCTAGAAAATGAGTTTCTCCTCTGCGTTCTCGTCTTTGCTGACTCTTGTCATTAAGAACACACGCCTACTCATAGCACAATAAAGTGACCAGGCGTCCCGCTTTTTAACAATTTAACCATGCCCCGCGGTGTTTTAAAATTAAAATAAATATATTACAATGCTCTTTTTGCGTTCTATGAACTTTTTGTTGCTCCATTTAGACCTAATTTTTAATCAAGACACCCCCACCCCACAACCCCCCAGTCACTGGTGTTCCGCTTAAAATCTGGTCCCTTTACGTTTGACACTACTGTGCCGTCCTCATAATTGTGACGTTTGAGTCCGCTGTTGCAACCTGTTGCCAACGACAGAAGTTGTTTTGCTTGCGCCTAGGATGTTTCGGGAGCGGTTAAGTTGATGTCAAGTCAGAGGCTCTACTGCTGCTGATTGGGGCGATCCCCGTGGGCGCCACCAGGGGGCGCTCATGCCCTTTCTTCTGGCAGTTCTGCAGCTGTGCTTTGTAGGAACTGTCATTTTCGGTGTCTGTGCAGCCGCCCTGTTTCAGGCTTGGCACGCAGTGCTGCCGCTGCTGGTTGGAGCCGTGGCCGTGGCTGGTTAAAAACCAGCCAGCCATCAGTCTCACCACAGTCAGATGGAGCCGCGAACTTTCTGAAGGGGTGGCTCATCCCCGGCCTGGGGACGGACACACAGACCATTTTTCCATTGTCACTGCTTCTGATGAGCTCTGGCTCTTATCCAGCTTTTGAGTCCTTCTCTCTCCTTTTGGCAGGGACGATGGATAGGGAGTGAGCAGACAAAGTCAAGGTATTCACCCAGTTCTTTTCTTTAATTTTGACCCAAGCAAAGAGGGCAAGAGAAACATCCTTTCTTGTTCACTGCCTCGCTGAGTGAGCTTACACCCCCCCCACCCCACCCCAGCTATTATTGGAAAGAATTCTAAATACTAGTGTGGCGTCTGGGTCTGTTGCCTGGCAACTCAATTCAAAAACATTGGGCATCTTGAAAATGAAATGGAAGAATGTACCGGCAGCCCTGAAGTGGAGGGACAGCCAGGCCCCGCGTCTGGCTGAGTGTTGGCTGATGACATTTTGGGATGCGATGGCGGCGGTGAAACAGCCCTCCCCCACCCCCTTCGCGGCAAGAACTGAGTCTACATGCTGCAGCCCTATCCTTGAAGACGGGCAGGCTTTCCCACAAGGGGCCCCCCCCCCCCCCCCACTGCCTCTGTCTCCTCAGCCTCAAGGGCCCACTTTGTGACTGGGGGTGTAGATAGAAGGTAGACACACCGCTGCTTTGTTTATTGCCTTGTCCATCCCACAAGCATTTCCCTAGCCTTTCTCATGTGCGGGGCACGGGACTCAGACCCAGCTCTGCCACTTACCGGCTCGGTGCCTCAGTTTCTTCATCAGTACCTTATAGGCAGATGATGGCGTCCCAGCCTCAAAAGTTGTTAGGGGTAAATGAGCTCAGACACATAGACTCCCCGTGACACTGGTGCTCCTTAAAGACAAAGCAGCTAGCCACACGTGCCATCCCCCGGATTCTGAGTCGGGTTTCTGACACTCTACATTTTTCCTGGAGCAGACGACCTGATCTCGCTCTTGTGGGGGCTGGGGGGTTTCAGTGGCTGACACGATCCGCAACTGCATTCATAGCCAAGCTCCCCAAGTGACATGCACTGCTGCCGGGTTGATGCGACCCTCGAGGGCAGGTACAACTGCCCCCCTGAGTTTCCGAGACTTTCACCCTGTGCAGGAGTAGAGAATCTTTATCCTTCCTTCTTAACCAGGCTCCTCCTTATGACGTGGCTCCTGCCCACAAGGAGTTCATCAGCTCCTAGGAGTGGCGAGGGTGGACAAGACATAGAAACAAAGAAGGAACAGCTGGGATGGCAGAAGGAGACCGCTGGGTCACGCAGGAAAGACACACTTGGTTGGCGGGGCCTCATCTGGCCGCCATGGCGGTCTCTCCCCACCTTAAGGACCTTTTCCTCGCTCTGGAAACCCTGACAGGGGTTTTAGAGCCTGTATCGCAGGTTCGCTCTCCTGATCTCTTTCTCCAAATCCCGGTGCTGACTTCAGGGAATAAAGCTCCCCTGGTCGCCATCCACAAAGACACCGTTCTACTTCCTCTCTGAGGAGCGGCAGCCGGGTCTTCAGAGCCATCCAGGGTGCAACTCTCGGTCTCTCCCAGCCAGAGCAGGTGGAGTGGCGAGAACAGAAGCCGTGTGACCACGGTCCAGCGGACTAACAGAGCGCGGACTCTAAGGTGAACGTCCCTGAGACCAGAAGGACTGGATGGCATCTTGCTCACCACCACCGTACTGACGAGGGTTGGCCTAGGTCCTGAGCAGGTTGGAGGGAGATGTGGAACCGAAGTCATGATACAGACTGGTCCAAGAGAGGCAGGTGGTCCTGCAGAGACTGTGGCCCCCAGTCTCCATTCAGATCTGGGACACATCTAATCCCCACGGCTCCCTTTGAGCCCAACAGTAGACAGCCTTCTCCTGCGAATGCTAACAGCAGGTGTGGCGGTCATGTACTTGATGTCAGTTTCATGATTGGGAGTGTAGGGGTGGAGTCTAGCCTGTCACTTTGGAGATAGCCAATGAGAGCTCTGTGTGGACATGGCTTTCCCCTGAGAATTCTGGGAAGTCTCGCGGTATTTCCCAATTGGGGAAGAGAGACTTGACTCAGTCTCCAAGATGGCAAACTACTGACAAGACAAGATGACAGCATGCTGACCGAGCCTGGTTCCTGGAGACTGTAGAAGCTGGAGGAGAAGCCAAATGGGTTTGTCCTGATGGAACCAAACCTCTGGGGTTGGAGAAGCCACAGAGAGACCCCTCTCAGTGCTGAGATGCTTTTACTACCAATGGATACTGCTGATGGACCCTGAACCCTGGAAACGAAGAGCCATGGGGAGACCCCTGCCAGCGCCGGGATGCTTCATGAGTCAGAAGGAGACTTTATAGACTGGTGTTGGACATATGGGCTAATATTATGACTTTGGACTGGACTGGACTGGGTTGGGATACTTTCTCAATGTTCCATTCCTTTTGTTTATAAACCTTTTCCTTATATACATATGTGTGTTTATGAATTTGTTTCTCTGGTCTACCTAGACCAACAGCAGGGAAGAAGCATGCCTCAGAGTCATCAGCCACTCGACATGGAAAAAGGACAGTCTTTGCTCAAGGAAGTTGGGGGCAGCAGGAATGGTCTGAAGAGGAGGAGGAAGGGGAATGGAAGACTCAGGGAGGCAGTGGACTGTGTGGGGTTACCACGTGGGGATTGCAACCAGCGACACGAAACAAATGGTGTGCCAATCGTTCAGTGGAAAACGGATTTGTCCTTCACCCAGTGTCCTTCACTCCACATGGCAAAGGCACAGCTCAGAACTGGTCGCTGCCCTCTAACCGGGAGTACTTGGGCAGGAAGGGAGATGACAATTTCAGACTGTTTTTAGATATGTAGTCACCCTGCTAAACCTGCTTTCTGCAGAAAGGAGCTGCCATTCCCTTGGTGACAGTTGGGTAAACGTCTGTGCAGAGCAGTGTCAGGAGCTTCATGCCAACCTGGCTTGTCTCCCCGATAGCCTTGTTTCCATTCTTCCTTGAAATCCACATCTTGTTCTTTGGCCCTGCAGGCCAGGGGGCTGGAACAGGCATTGGTGCAAGGGGCTGCTTGCCTAGTGAGTCATTTGGGGTGGAGGAAGAGCTAGTGGCTGCTGGGGGATAAGGGGATAGCCTGCAGCTCAGTGTGGTCTGTGTGTCCGGCATGGTGGGGTGAGAAGGGGCTGGTCCAGGCAGCCTGCTGCCTTCATGAACACACTCCTCGGCTCTGCATTCTTTTACTTAGCACAGAGGTTAGAGCAGTGGACACCAGCAGCAACAGCCTGTCCCTGGCATCCGGGTCCCTCTCCCCGCTCTTGGGGGCAACGCCCACCGTGAGCACGTTGGGCTCGGTAAGTGGTCAGTGCCTCACTGGTCACCACCCTTTTGTACGCAGGGGTGTGCCCCACACAGAGGGTGGGCTGGAGCCCAGGCCTTCTCTTGTGTGTCCTGGCCCTCGATGGGTCTCATCTCTAGGTACGAGGACTGCTCCGTGCCAAGCCTGTGGTGGGCTCCAGCCCGAGTGTCCACCCCACCACCTGCTGGACCCCTGGGTGATCAGTCTGGCCTCCTCACCCTCCTGCCGGCAGCATCCTGCCAGCTGTCCCAAGCAAAGCATCTGCAGACCTTGCCAGGCACGCTGTGGACCGCTCTTACTCCATCTGAGAAGCAGGGTGCCACAGGGCAGGGACGCTTCCATGCTCTGGGAGGGACAGCAGCATAAGACACAGGTCGAGTTGCGACCTCTCGGGAGAGGAGGGTGTTCTTGGCCTCTGAGAAGTGGGAGCACAGCCCTACCTGGCTGAGGAGAGACCTTTGGGCTGGCGGGGCTGGCTGGCCATGCCTGCTGCAGTGGAAGAAGAGGGCAGAGTATGGAGGTGAGGGGGGGCAGGGTTGGGCTGTCACTCTGGGAGAGATGGGAAACCATTAACTTTTGAGCAGAGGTGGGATGCCATCTGAGCTGTTTCAAAGCTCACCCTCTTTTAAGGATGGCTGGGCAGTGAACACTTTTGGGGCCAGAGGGGGCTATGCCTCCAGGAAAGGCTGGAGCTTTCTGTCCAGGAGGCTGACCTTGGGGCCCCCCACATTTAGCTGGCTGTTCACACAGGGTTTGTTCAGTCCCGTCTCATCCCAGCTCCCCTCTCATCCCTGCCCTAAGCCTCCCAGCTGTCCCTCTGGTTCAGTGTTCTCACACCAGCATCTCCTGGGTTCGCCCTTTCTGGCCAAGAAGCTTCCCGAGGCACGAGGTGAGGACTGTGCCTACGGCTCCCAGCAGCCTGCAGGGCGGAGGGCATGGCCTGTGCGCTCCCCCGTCCCGCAGGGCTGCCCATTCTGTCCCTCTTCCTTGAAACCCACCTGCTCCAAGGGCGCTTCAGCCTGTTCTCTGCCTAGCAGGACCGTCTGCCCATTTCCCTCCTCCTCCTCCTCCGTGACCGGCCACTTCTGTTGTCCTCAGGCACAGCTGTCCCTTGATGACGACAAAAAAAGACGGCACCGCCTTAATGTGTCAGTGCTCTGTAGTGTTTCTGTAATTAGTGATCTACACACTCATCCGCAGAGTTCTACGTGTATAAGAGAAGTCTTCTGGAATTTGCTAAAAATAAAACAGACAAACTCTGCTTCGAAGACCAGTCCTGCCTTCTCTCTGCTGTTGTCGGGAGGGCCACTGAGCTGGGTCCTAGCAGCCCACATGCAGCAGCCTGGTCAGGCACCGACCTGACAAGCATGGCGCTGTGTTGCGCTGATTGGAGCAGCCACTGTGTCCACTCACCTCATTGAGAACCTCCCTCTCTTTTTTGCTAAGCCTCCACTTTACCAGGCAGGAGGCCCTTCTCCAGGCTCTGGTCTCTCCTGAGACCAGGTCCCACACATGTGAGACGAAGTCTTGCCTTCCTTGCCTCTGAGGAGCAGGGTATCTGACTGCATTTCTTTGATGAAAGACCGGTGGTTTCCCTGGCCGTCCACGATAGAGTCCCTATTCTTTGCCAGGGTGATGCTTCAGAGGCATCTGTTCTTCTTTGGTCTTCCATAGTCATTGTCCGGCTTGCTGCACGCGGACACAAGGAGGTTGAAAACACCATCGTTTGGGTCAAGCGCATCACAGTCTTCCGAGCGACATCTTTGCTCGCCAACACCTCACAGAGGTCTGTTGTAGCAGATTTGCCCAGTGCACCACCTCGTCTTATTTTCTGCTTGCTACTGATTCCATGGGCATCGATTGTGGATCCAAGTAAGCTGAAATCTTCGACAACCTCAGTCGTTCCTCTGTTTATCCCCACGTCGCTGTGCTGTTTGGGTGGTAAGAGTCGTTATCTCCATGTGAAGCGGTGATCCCACACTGAAGGCTGCAGTCTGACCTGCAGGTTGGGTCATTTGTATGTCACAAGTTGTTGATGATCCTTCCTCCCGTTTCATATAACCCAGTTCCTCCGAGAATTTGCTTAGTATACAGATGAAAACGTGTGGGGGAAGGACACAACCTGACCCATGTGTGGTTTTAAACCATACGGTATGCCCTTGTTCTGTTTGAATGACCGCCTCTTGGTCTGTGCACCCATTCCACACAGACACAAGTAAGTGTGTGGAATCCTCATTCTTGGCAATGGGATCCATAGTTTGTTATGATCCACACAGGTAAGTATCTTTGCAGAGCCTGTGATAAACCACAGGTAGATATGTCGTTCTGGTATTCTCTGCGTTTAGCCAAGATCCAGCTGGCATCAGCAAGGATACCCCTTGTTTCCATGTACTTTTTAGAACCCAACTTGAATATCTGGTAATTCCCAGTACCTCCTCAGGGAATATCTGGTAATTCCCTGTGGAGGTACTGCTGCAACTGTTTAAAAATATTCTTCAGAAAACTATATGCATTGATCTGCTAACCACCAGGTTAGCAGTCTGAAAGTACTAGCCGCTCTGTGGGAGGAAGAGGAGGCTGCCCACGGGGGCAGTTTTATCCTGTCCTGTAGTGTTGTGGTGAGTCGGGACCCCTCTGTAGCAGTGAGTGAGACACATGAGTGATACTGCTGGGTCACCTCTCCATTCTGTTGAGTCCTTTTCTTTGGAAGGGACCCAATGCGTGTCTCCTCCAGTCAGTGGACCACATGGCTGTCTTTCCAATTCTTTGAATCGTTCGTTGAAGCATCTTAGTTCATATGCCATCCATCTTTGGAGTTTCATTTTTCACAAATGTCCTCAGTGAAACTTGGGCTTCTTTCTTAAATGCCTTCAATTGATGAGAGACTGCTCCCTGAAATGGAACTTGGATTTTTTTTTTGGGGGGGGGGTACAGGGACTATGGCAGTCACCTAATCTGGTGTCCATTTGAGGATCAAGAGTGTAGGGGTGGCGTCTAGCCTGTCAATCTGGAGATAGCCAATGAGCTCTCTTGAGAATTTTAGGTAAGGTGGCATTTCCTTCTTGGAGGCTGAGACACTGTCTCTCTCTGTTCACTTCCTTGGAGATTTTCTACTAACAAGGCTGACTTCCTGTGAGCCACATGGAGCCACCCTAGTGCCCTGAGCTGGACAAGCCACATGGATGCAACCAGACCTCTGAAGTTGGAGGAGTTACTTGGAGAGCCCTGCCAGCGCTGAGATGTTTACAGCACCGCTGGATCCAAAGGCAGTCTACCCATCTGGCTTGTGATCAACCTGCATTTGGTGTCAGTGCATGTGTTTCGTGAGTCTGAAGAAGACATTATAGACTGGTATCGGACATATGGGCTAATATCGGATTTAGGAGCTCAGACTGGCTGGAGTTGGGGTGTTTTTCTTAGTGTACAGTTGCTCTTGTATATAAAACTCTTTCTTATACACATATGAGTGTTTCTGGATTTGTTTCTCTAGTCTACCCAGGCTAACACAGAGTTTGTGTATTTCTTCCATATTCTTTTTGTGCTTTATGTGTTGTTAAACATTTTGGTCATAGAAAAACTTCAATGTTGCAATTTGAAGCTTGAATTTTTTTCCTTCAATTCCTTCAGTCTGAACAATGTCCAGCATCTTCTTTCCATTCAGTTTTCTAACTTCTCTTTGTACCGCTCACTTATTCCCCCCCTCCTTTGTGTTTGAAGTGAACTCATTTGTCACTAGAGACCCCAGTCCACTCCATCTGCCATTGATCATTAGTGTTCGTTCCTCCAGTCTGTTCTGGAAGTGGCCAGGAATAGATTGGATGGCCAGCTCTCTAAATCCAGGTGGTGGGATAAACTGAAGGTCAATATTTGAGCTAATTTTCTTCGGTCTTGACCGAAACTCTCATATGAACCAGGAGTGGTCTCTGCTGCAGTCAGCCCCTGGCTTAAGTCTGACGGACATCAGTGAGCATCTGCAGTGACTCTGTCCACAGAGGGAGCCGCTCTGATCCCTGCTGCTCCTTTGGACCTGCTTCGTGTGCACGGTGACCACTTTTGTTGTTGTAATGGGCAGGCCCCCTGAATTCTGGGATGTCATCTCTGGCATCATTTTCGTCACCAAAGCCACATGGACCAACTGTTGGTCCCTTTGCTTCCAACCTTTGAATTCCAATCACCAAGTATCATATCAAAGTGCATCCTGAGTGTATGTTCAGCCAACTTCAAATCCCAGAAGTTGGTAGCCTCTTCGTGTCTTTTCACTTTGGGCCTCCGTGGTTGGCATGTCTGTTTGAACGGTGTTCACATCAGCTGGTCTTCCTTGCTGGCATGTGGATCTTGCTTTGCCTTGACAGTGCTGGCCGTCAGGGCCTGTCTCCACCTGCTGTGTGACAGGGATGTACGTCCTCTCCAGGCTGTGAGTGCGGGTGGGGGGTGGCCGGCAGACCACAGCATTGGGTGTCTGCTTCGAATGGCCCCTTGGTCCATTGCTGCACACTAACCGCTCTATTTTAGTTCTAGCCACTTTGGATTTCCCCCACATCACACTTACGTTCCACGTTCTAATGTGACCGGACTCGCAGCTGTTTCTCCTCATTTCGAGGCATGCCCCATCAGCCACATGCAGGTCGTCACAGTTTCCTTTCGTCCAAGTCATGAAGGTCAGGAAGCAGCTCCCAGTTTTGTGTTCTGAGAGCTTTCCAGCCGGAGGGGCTCATTTTCAGGCTCTCTCACAGCTGGGCTTCCCTGTGCCCCAGGAGGTTTGCATTGGCCCGCTTTGGGGAATTGTGTGGCCAGGTCTCTCTTCCTCATCTCTTAGTCTTGAAGCACTGGTGAGACCTGTCCTAGGGGGCTGACCCTGCTGGTTCTCAATAGACCAGTAGCCCCGCTTCCAGCTGCACAGGCCGCATAGCGTGGTTGACCCACTGGTGCCTGAGTGAGGGCACTTGCTCCATGGTTCCAGGTGGGCAGCAAGATGTCAGACTTGATTTCTTAGAAACCAGACATACTGCTTCATCCCCCAAGGTCTGACCGTGTGGTGCCTTGCTTGACAATCAAGGTGCAGTTTGATGCTGGCAGACGCTAGCTGTCAGGAGACCCTTTGGAAGGAAAGTCCAACAAAGACCTCCCTTCGTAGAGGTCTCTGGGCCAAACCCACTGCCATCAAGTCGTGCAGACTCATCGTGACCCTGAAGGTCACGGTGGACCTGCCCTGTGGGTTTCCAAGTCTGGTACTCCAGGGGAGTGGAAAGATCACGTGTCCCTGTGACATGCTAGCACTGTGGCTCCCGCAGGACTGCTCCTCCCCAGCTGCAGGTGGGCCTGTCACTTGGACCCTCTGTGGCTGAAGACAAAGACCTTTCCAGCACAGGCCACCTCTGCCCTTCTTTCTGTGCAAATGTTTATTAGAAGGGTCGGCACCCCCCGTCTGTTTGGCTGTGTGTTGGCTTCAGAGTGTCCAGTATCTTCTAGAGCAGCGGTCAAAGACCCTTTCACAGGGGTCGCCTGACTCATAACAGTAGCAAAATGACAGTTATGAAACAGCAACGAAAAGAATTTTGTGGGTGGGGGGTCACTACAACAGGAGGGACTGTATTAAATGGCCACAGCGTTAGGAAGGTTGAGAACCACTGTTCTAGAGGAAGGTTTTGAAAACAGGCCACCACACTGCTAGTGACCATGTGCCCATGTCTGCCAGGGCAGTGGGACCTGAATCCGATAGGCTCCCCTTGGCTTTGTTTTGAGTCAGCCCATTAGGTGTGACGATAACCTTGGCATTTCAGAGACACTGGCCTCCAATGAGAGAAACTCTTCTCACTACAGTTAAGATTCTTGAGTCCAAAGCCTGACTGTACTGAGTCCCATTTTCAAAGTATGTTTTTGGAGGGAAAAAAAGATCGACCAACAAATCTTTACCTATGTCTGGCCTTCTTTTGCGAATGAGATTTTCTCACTTCTGCGTAGCCTGGATGGCTTAGCAGCAGGTGGCTTGAATGTGTGTTTGCATGCTGCATACACAATGACAGATCTGAACTGTGAAGACAGTGCTGTCTGTGTTTCTGGGGACACCTTTCCCCCCCACCCCCCCATCTCCCTGCTTTCCCAGAAGCCTCTGTGTTTGTCA
This sequence comes from Nesogale talazaci, assembly GCA_004026705.1. Taxonomy (NCBI): domain Eukaryota; kingdom Metazoa; phylum Chordata; class Mammalia; order Afrosoricida; family Tenrecidae; genus Nesogale; species Nesogale talazaci. The sequence goes on along the minus strand of PVJH01022221.1, from coordinate 11,489 downwards.
GTCTGCTCCCGTCACACAAAGCGGAGACATCTCTCAGGAGAGGAGAGATTGGCAGAGTTCCTTCTATGCAGATAGGAAGTTCAGGTGATTGAGTTGGCAAGTTGGGCTCCAGGGTCCCCAGCCGTATTTGATAGCAAACCAGGCAGCAGCCATCCCGCCCATCATCCACCTTCATGAGCTTCTGCTCTCGCTTCTCCTGAGGGACGGCGCTGATGCCTCTGCTGAAGGGTGTGCAGAAGGAGCCCGAGATGCCGGAGTGAGACCGTCATGCTCCGCAGGCCGCACGCTCACCAGGGACAAGTGTGGCCTCTCCAATTCCGCTTGCTCATCCCTCGCTGGGGGGGTGCGGGCTGACGCTGGTGCATGGACTGCTTTGCCAAGCCCTGTGGTGGCAGGTGCGTTCAGGAGGATGGCGCTTTGGCTGGCAGTGGAATGAAAGCCCAGGTGTGTGCAGTGGCCTTACCAGGTACACGGGTTGACAGCTGCTCTGTCTTGGAAGCTCCATCATTTCTTCGGTGGCATTCTTGCCCAGAGGAGCCCTGGTGATGCAGCAGTCGGGTGCTTTGCTGTTAACCTGACTGGGTTTGAACCTCTCCCACCCCCTCCGCCGCCGGCTCTGAGGGAGGAAAGCCAATTCGATCACTCCCCTGTTGGAAGCCTGGGATCATTCTGCCTTGCCATGGGGTCTGTTGTCAGCACCCACTGGATGACACCCCACAGCAACATCTGGGGTAGAACGATGCCTGAGTAGAAAGGCAAGGGCTAAGTGCTCAGACAGGAAGGCTACAGGTTCAAACCCACCCCTTACTCCATAGGAAAATAGACTGGATCACCTCCCATAAAGACGACAGCCTTACTCTGCCACAGAGTGTTTTCTGTTCGTTCTTGTTTTTTTGGAATCTTACCCTTTTTCAAAATAACTTTCTGTTTGAAATAGTTAAGTCTCAAAGAAAGTTACAAAATGATACAGACCCGCTGATCTCCCTGTGAGAGCTCTGCGAGATGCAGCCACAAGCCCATGTGGCTCTCCCCCGTGTCTCCGTGCACACAGGGCGGTGGGCGTGTCTGTCCTGAGGTGTTGGATCACGTGTAGCCTCTGGAGAGCCAGCTGCCCCTCACCTCGCCCCCCAGCTTCCATGAGCAATCCCTGCCCCCATCTCAAGCTCCTCTTCACGCATCCCTGGCTCACGGGGTGAATTGCAGGCAGCATGGTGTTCTCTGAGGCCACCCTGTGAGCACTGAGACTGTCAGGAGGCTTGAGGCTTCCATTGTCTGATTTCCAGAAGTGGGTCACCAGGCCTGTTCCTCAAGTTTGTCACTCCGGTAGCCTCGCTGAAAATGTCCAGCGTCATAGCAACACGCGAGCCTCTGCTGCCAGGTGGACGTGGCCACACAGGAGGTGCATTGGTTGGACTTGAACTTGGGTCCTGCACAGGGAAGGCACACCCACCACTACCCATTGCACATCTGCTTATTCCCATCGGAACCCCGGTGACTTGGTGGTTGTCCTCCAAGGGGGAAAAGCGAGGCTTTCCAGTCCCATAGAGCAGTTACAGCCTGGAAACGTCAGAGAGGCAGTTCTACCCTGTCCTGTACGGTCACTGTGAGTCGGCAGTGACTCGATGGCAGTGAGTTTGGTTTTTATGGATTTCAAACTGACCAACCACAGAGGTTTTGTTTCGGTTGGGTGATGTTGAAAAGCATTGTTTAGATTCGCTCCCCACATTGAATAATGGGGGCATCTCTATGTCATTAAAGCAAGTTGACTTTAGTGGAAGAAGTGGGACATCTGGTGACCACTGGGCAGTCAACTATTACTAGGACTGGCTGGGGAGGCCTGCTCCAGGCCCACCAGGCCAGTTGCCCTCACTCATACTCCGTTTCCTGCCAGGCCCCTGGGTGGTCAGCCAAGCTACTCTGACTTTCTCTGTGTTTGGGTCTTGGGGCCATTGGTTTTCACCTAAGGAAGCATTTCTGGACCCTAGTCTCCCCCTGGCCTTGTGGAGCATCACCTCCCTTTGCTAACCTCTTTGACTTCATCCTATACTCCTGCAATCCTCCGCCTCCTTTCCAAGTGGACCGTCCCTGAAGGGCAGGGCCAGGGACCAGGGACCGGGGGCCAGCTCGCCTCTCATCCATCCCTGTAGCAGCAGCAGCAGCAGCAGCAGCAGCATCTTGTCCAGTGCCTTGCCCCTCATGAGTCACCAGTCATCATTGCCTGAGCTGACTAGAAAACAGAAGCACAGAGGTTAGTATTTGACTAGTGGAGTAGTGGTTGCACACAGGCCTGCAATCCTTAAGCTTGCCAGGTTGAAACCACGAGCAGCTCCGAGGGAGAAAGGCTGGGTTTTCAAGTCCTGTAAGCAGTTCCAGTCTTGGAAACCCACAGCGGGGTCCCTCTGAGTCAGCGGGGACTCGAGGTCAGTGAATGAGCGAGTGAGGTGTTGGCGCTGGAGGCAGTGTAAATGGTTAGAAACTCAGCTACTAGCCCACCGGCTGGCAGTGCACACCACCCAGTGGCACCAGGGAAGGAAAGGCTGGTGATCTGCTGCTGGGCAGCTCACGGCCCAAAACCTGGCTGAGCCGTTCTCCTTCGGAGCACACGCCGCCGTCACCTGGGCTCGGTCACCTGGGACTTGATAGCAACAAGTTTGTCTTTGGTTTAGTTGGGCTTGATGCAAGGATCCCTGCTGGTGCTGTCCAGTAAGCATTAGGCTGCTACCTGCAAGGTTGGTGGTTTAAATCCACCAGCCTTCCCAAGGGAGAAGGTTCAGAGCGTCTGCTCCCATCAAGGTTTATAACCTCGGAAGCCATCCACAGGGTTGCCACGTGTTGCCATTGACCGGGTGGCGGTAGGTTGGGTTTGGGGGTCATTGCATCTCCTGCCCAGCCTCTGCCTTTATCTGGCTTACTGTCTTCACTCCCATGCACCCAGCAGCTTGCAGGAGGTGCCCCCTTTGCCACCTTACAGAGGAGGAGACTGCAACTCGGAGAGGCCGGTGAGCTGGCATTAGGTTATATAATCAGCTGCCAGCAAAGCTATGAAATGAATTAGCTGTGAACTTTCCTCTCTGTTTAAGGCCAAAGATTGACTGGCAGTTCAGCCGCAATGCTTAGGGACTTCTAAGGAGGAAAGACCAGTGTGGGACCCCAAAGACTTCCCTGTTGATGTCAGTCACAGTCTGAAGGAGGGGAAAAATGCCACCTCAGCCAGCTGGCAGGCTGTCCCGGCACCCAAAGGGCCAACCTGGCTTTTGGCAGGAGAAACCCCTTTTGTGGGAGAGAACAGGATGTCTGCCTTTCCTAGCCCTGGCCGACACTCCAAGGGGCACCGAGGGCAATGAGGACAGGCTGGGTGAGGCTTGGAGAGGCTGTCACCATGCTTGGGGGCTGGCATTGCCAGTCAAGATAGTCTTCTTTAAAGACAGTGTCACTGCAGGCCATGGGTAGACACGGGGACATATTGTGTTGTCTATTTTTGGAGGGAAGTCTGTGGGCGATGCACCTGCTTAGGCATCAGATGATCGAAGCATTGGCAGTTCAAACCCACCCGGAAGCTCCTTGGAAGAAAGGTCAGGTTTTTGAGAAGCTTGTGGAGGGCAGGCCCACTCTGGCACAGTGAGGTCCCTGAGAACTGGTGACGGTGGTGGCCACTGTTTGGATGTTACTTTGTGGACTGAGGTGACCTTGACCCAAGCCAAGGTGTTTCCAATCACCTCATGTGCATGTGAAAGTTGGACATTGAGTAAAGAAGACCGAAGAAGAATCCAAGTGTTTGAACAATGGTGATGGAGAGGGATATTGAGAGTATCATGGGCTGCCCAAAGGACAAACTGTTCTGTTTTGGAAGGAGTATGGCCACAGTGCCCCTCAGAGGCAAGGATGGTGAGACTTCATCTCCTGTACTTTGGACATGTTGTCAGGAGAGACTCATCCCTGGATGTGTTGGGCAAGGTTCTCTACAGAAACAAAACCAGGACACTTATGATTTTATATATGCATAGATTTATATGGCATGAAGGAATATAACAGCAAATTAGTCCACACACCAGTACAGAGGGCTCAGTTCAACTTCCTTCTGTGGAACAGTTAATATACTGGAAGTCCTTCAACTCACGAGGGCTGCTGGGTCCAAGGTCAGGGGAGCAGACAGCTGAGTCTTCCCTCAGGCTATAAAGGCGGAGTCGGCCCACAGGCAGCACAGTGCAGGGTGGGTCACCAACAGTCAGCATCCGAGGAGTTTTTAGTGAAGCAGACCTGGATGGGATATTAACTTCAAGCAGTGCATGATGGCAGGATCAACCAGCCTCAAGCTCACGCAAAGTGCATACCAGCAGCATGGGGAAGCAGGTCCTGAAGGAGCCTCAAGCTCTAGCAACATGATCCACAGGTTGGCTGTCCCACAGGTAGTGCGGCTCACAAGTTGAGCCGAAGAACTAGCTAAAGCAGCCGGACCCTGGTCCGATCACCAGAGAGCAAAAGAGTCAGGAGCAGGTCCGGTGGAACCATTTATCTTTTTGCCCTCCAATCAAACTGTGACCTCGTTAATCCCACCTGTTCCTATTTGCCAGGTTGACACAATAACCCCACCTACCACGCTGGAGAAGGGCATTGTGCTTGGTAAAAAGGGGGGACAGCTAAAGAGAAGAAGGGCCTCAATGAGTTGGATGGGCACAGTGGTGAGGAGGCCACAGGGCTGGGGAGGGTTCCCTATTCTTGTGCACAGGGTGGCATGAACTGGAACCCACTCCACGGCACCTAACAACAACAGTTGCTGGAGAAGGGCATCGTGCATAGGGCATGTGGTAAAGTGGAGGGTTGTCACCCATCAGGGAGGCAGCTCAGGTGAATGGACACAGCAGCTACAGTACTGGGCCCGGATCCACCAGTGGTGGTGAGGCTGGCACAGGTCTGAGAACCTTTGGCCCTTGCCCAGCAGGCCGCCGTGAGCCAGAGCCACCTCCACGGCGTCTACAGGTCATCGAGATCCACTCTGTGGGTTGTTGCTATACATGCTTGACGTCATGTGGCTGACAGCCCAGTATCCTTGCCCTGAAACCACCCTGTGCTCCAGTTGTTCTAATACAGAAAGGACATGGGTGTGCCAGATACTTCTCTTCCTGTGTCCCTGCCTGGAGACGCTTCCACTTCAGAGAGAGGCTCCCGAGGCAGGGGGATGGTTGTTGGTGACTGCCTGGCCAGCCCCAGCCAGCCCTCATCCTACCTGCCCCCTCACAGTGATCTCCTGCTTCTTGTTGCCCACATGGTGCCCACACACTACTAGTCTGATTGAAGACTGAATTTTCCATTTTCCAGCTCTAAAGGCAGAGTTTGGAGCCGTTTTTTTTCTCTCCCTTCTCTAGATGAGTGGATTTTCCATAACGTTTACCTCGGTCGTGGAAGCAGGAAGACAGGGAAGCATGGTTTGTAGGGCTGAGGCAGCGGCGAGGGGGCGCCAGCCTCTCCAGCAGAGAGAGAATGCTGTCCACTCCCTGGTAGGAGAGTGTTCTCCCAGTGTGACTCCAGCGCCAGCCCTGTCCCTCCAGCCCCCTCCTCAGTCAGTCCCTCAGCCCCGTCTGCCCGAGGTGCGGGCTGGAGGCAGTCTGGAGGCCAAAGAAAGCAGGCTGGGGATGAGTGACAGATGGGCCTTCCTCGCCACAGGGATCATTCCCTGGCCTGTCCACACAGAGCTGAGAGCCACTTTGTGGTGCCTCCCCTAAGGCCACCATGAGTTGGACCCCACTGCAGTACACAGCGAGCCAAGGCCTCAGCATGCGGCGTTAGTGTCTGCTGTGTGTGTGTGTGTGTGTGTGTGTGTGTGTGTCACACGCATTTGTGCAGAGTCCACCAAGGAGGGCACGCCCCTCCTCCCCAACCCTCCCTGGATTGGCCAGGCAGCAGCCAGAGTCCTGCTGGATCACCCCGTTCACAGATTGAGCATTTTAACAGGTGTTGACTCCACAGAGAAGTGCTGGTGGTGCGGTTGGGGGTAGGGGAAGAAAGACGAGCTAGCCAGACCTAGAAGCAGAATCTTTGATGTGGTGAAAAAAATGCGATTTTTTTTTACTGTGACTTAGTAAGTAAGTACAAGTTGGCCTTTGCGTACCAACCTGCTTATCTGCTAATCCCCCTCTGCCTGATAGCCTGCTGCATGTGCCCTTGCCTGTCCATTTGCCCCTCTTCCCCAAGCTCAGACTCAGGCCCTGCATCCTGCTCAATTTAGAATGTTCTCTGTCCCCCCTCCCCTGTGCTCCCCCCTCACCCGAAGGACTTGACCGCCTTTCCTTTTCAACCTACAAGTCACCTCCTCTGAGAGGCCCTCCTGACCTCACCAGATCCTTCCTCTTTTCCCCTTCACACATCTCCCTTGGCCTGGAGCCCTTTCTCTCTCTCCCTGGTGGGCCTCTTTCTCTGCCGTCATCTGGAGCTGTAAGAAACACCAAGGGCCTTTCCCTGGCTGGAGAACTTGGGCTGTAGGACCTGTGACGAGGGAGCTGGGGCGAGGGCTGTCTCTCTATCAGCCATAGGCACCTCCTTGGGGTTGGGCACTTGGCTCTAGAACTTGCATGCCCACCCCCCAACCCCCCTCTTTTACATGCCTTGACTCCGCACAGATCTGAGGAGAGCAGGGTCTTAGGCAGGAGGCCACTTTGGATGTGTTGGCTGCAGAGGGTACAGCGGCTCTTGGACCTCCCTGGGACCCTCTCCCAGTGGCTGTGGAAGGCATGGACTTGGTGCTCTCCACACATGTTCCCTGGTCCTAGTCTGGACACAGGAGAATTCAGAGATGATGAGCTTACTCCTCCAGAATTGACTGAATAGATGAGGCTGTGGCACAGTGGATCAGGTGCTGGACTGCTAAGGTTGGAGATTCAAGCGAGAAAGATGAGCCTATACGTGCCTGGGCTCACTGGGTTGGGAAGAACTCGGGAGGGGGTGCAGTGGGCCAGGGGAGGGGAGGCTGTCAACATGCAAGCCGAGGGCCCGGGCAACCAGCCCGAGGAGAGCACAAAGGCCTCATCTCGCAGGGTTCAGGGAGGTGTCTTGCGGGAGAGGTAATGACTGCGCCGGCTCCGAAGCTGGACAAGGAGGGAGGGCATGTTCCATCTGGGAAGGCCAGAAGCCATGAATCGTGGAGTCCAACTGCACGCTTCCTCCACACGACAGGTCCTGAATGACTCCCTGGAGCTGGATCAGGGCCCGCACATACCTGCTGTGTGGGCAGCTTGATGCGTAACTGCCGTCACCTCCCCGGCAGGTGATGAGATGCTAGAGGTGGCCTCTGCTCATGTGGTGTTTGGCAGCCGTGAGCAAAGAGCCGGGGACTGAAGGCAGCAGGGGACATGGGGTGTCCGATTCCCAGAGACTTCCGTTGTTCCCTTGGCCCGTCCTGGGTGGGGTGTGCCTCCTGACTCCCACACCCGCTCTCTGTCCTCACCGGCTTTGACAGCCCCACATTGCTGTCCAGCTGACTCTAACTCACAGTGACGTCACAGGACAGGCTTCCCAAGGCTGTCATCCTCGTCGAAGAGCTGAGGTCAGGCAGTGGAGTCAGTGTTAGACTGTTCTCTGAAAGGACGAGAGCGCCAACCCCCAAAGACCAGGCAGGCTGCCTCCTTACAGAACGACTGCTTTTGAACCCCTAGGGTGCAGTTTTACTCTGTCCTGTGGGGCCGTGGAGTCAGAACTGGGAAATCTTTGTAGAAGCAGACACTCAGACACTCGTCTCCCGCCCCCCGGGCTTTCAGTTAGCAGCTGGGTGCTTGAACACAGGGCCATCTGATTGGGCTCCGTTTGACTTTCCAATTAAGAAGCATAATTGTACCCCTGTGCTCTGTCCCTCACTAGGAGGAAGCCACATGAAGGCTGGCCACACGGCCGACATTAGCACACAAGCCTTCGTGTTTTCACAATGCATCCATGTTCTTTCTCTCACTGAGTTACCCCCGGCAGCTTTGGGAGTGACTCAGAGAGGTCTGACAGTCGACCCACAGCCTGGGCAGGGCAGCTTGGCTAGTGACCCAGGCTGGGTGTGAGCTGCCTGTGCCCTCTGGGTGGCTGTGTGCTTTAATTAATTGCAGATTAAGCGTGTGAGCCTGTTTGAGAATTGCCTACACATATGATACCTCAGCCTGCGGGCACTAAGAAGCCGCACAGCTTCGCATCCTCATTATTTATGAGTATTTCATATGCAATTAGTCTTCCTTGCCTTCACTTAACCCCACCACTGTGCTGTGAGGGGGCCCCCTTGCAACAGATGCTGGCGCTCCAACCCTCAGGCCACGCACACTCGCTGCTTCTGACAGGCCGGGTCATGTTTCCGCGCTGGGCACACTTGGCCAGTCGTCTGGCCACACAGAGGGAGCAGATGACAGGGGCACCTGACACTCCATGTTGGCTTGCAGGTGTCTACGCTCCTCTGCCCCTCCTGATGTGTCACGGCCCCTCTGAGCGAGAGCCGTCTAGCAGTCCTGCTGGTCTGCTTTCTCCTGGAGCTGGAGACCCACCATGGGCCTGGCCTGACCGAAAAACGGAGACCCCCGAAGCCGCAGCCTCCTTCCTCTTTGAATGGAATGCCTTCCCCACTCCCTTACCTCTCCCGCCTGGCCGATGCTGTCGACTCCAGTGCCCCTCCCACGGACGCTCCAGTTGTCACACAGGAGGTGTGACACCTGTGGGACTGCAAGGGCCAGGACCAGGCTCTGAGTACCTGGGACGGAGTGAAGGAATGGGGCTGTAGTTGGGGTCGCGGGGTTAGAAGGTTGGCCATCTCCATCCTAGGTGAGACTTTATTTCTTGGCTGAAAATCTTGAGAATGCTGATGTCTGTGGTAGGCCTGTGGCACCTATTTCTGTTGGCAGTGGGGGACGGGTGGGCGGCCAGGGCTCCAGTGTCACTCAGCCTGCACTCTGACCCTGCCTGTGCGGTTGATCGTGACCTGCATGCCGCCCGTGGAACTCCACTACAGGGTTGACCGTCGGCGTCTTTCCCACAGCGGATGGCCGGACAGCGTCTGCCACAGCACAGCTGGGGGGCTCACCCCACACCTCTTGGTGACCAGTGAGTGCCAACCCTGGGAGCCACCCAGGTGCCGTTGGCATCTCCTTTGTGACCTTGGAAAATTGCTTCCCAAGTGAGTCTACACAGGGGGTGTAACTCAGGCTCCCGGGTGCAGGGTCTACTCAGGGTTCAGCATGTGGAGTGTGTGTCGCTGGCCTTGTTCAAAAGATCTGCCCACATCGCTGCCCTTCCCGGGGGAGAGCGCCGCTCACCCCATGAAATAAGGCGCCCCTCGGCCCCTGCATGCAAGCTGTCCGGCAGTGGGTCCCTGGCCCGCATTTCCAATCCTGTGTCCCTCTTGGAGTGGGGTGGAGTCCTGGGTGGCAGTTGGTGAATGCATTCGCCTGCTAAAAGTTTGAGCACAGCCAGCAGTGTCTTGGAGGAAAGGCTTGGTGATCTGCTACTGAGAAGATCAGGAGTTGAAATCCACACCTCAATTTCGGGGCTCCGAGACCTGCAGAAGTGCTGTCTAGCAGTTTGACAAATGGCGATATAGTTAGGCACACATCCACCAAAGTTGTTTTATTTCGGGACCTGTGCCCTCGAGACTAAGCAGCTTAAATATAATTGCCAACGACCCCAAGGTGGTGTTTGTTCAAGCTCTTTGGGAAGAGATGCCCGATGGTCACCCAGATCTGAACCTATGTGCGTGTGTTTGTGTGTATGTGTGTCCCCGGCTGTACTGCATCTAGGCATTGCTTCCCTGTGCCACCTGTTTCAGTTGGGAAGATCAATATATCAGATCAATATATATATTGATCAATATTCCCTCCTCCACCCTCCAGGCCTTTCAATGATTATAACAGGTGCTGGTACCTTGACTCCCTGAGTGAATGGGTGGTGGATGGCTTGGGTCCTTGGGGAGGGGGCAGGGCAGGCCCCTCTCTGCTGGTGGGCTCAGGTCTGGGCTCCTGGAGCTGAAGGTGAGGCAAAGGCGGGGGCAGGTCAGAGCTGAGCACTGGGGGGAGCGCTTGGCAGGCGCAGTTTCCCGGTCACGCCCATGGCTTGTGAGCCGTTGTTCCTGCCCCCAGTCCCCCACGCCCCATGTGGCTCTGGTCCGGAGACACATATTGGAAAAAGCTCAATTTAAGCCCGAGTCCCTTGAAAAGCTGTCAGTGGGGCAGGAAATTGCAGCCATGAACCCTGTGGTTAACATTCTCGGCTGTGAGGCCTTGAGCTTATTATTAGCCGCAGTTGACGTTTCTTCCCAGCCCAGCACATGCTCCCCAGTTCCTGGAGAGGAGGATCCAGGGGTGGCAGTGGGCGGCAGGCAGTCGTTCACTTGCTTGTTAATGAATTGATTCATTCAGAAAGTCTCACGTGTAGCCTGCAGGCCAGGTGCTGTGCCGGGCCACGTGGTAGCTAAGATGAATGGGCCGATGCTCCGTTCCCAAGGGCCTCTCCAGTGGGGATGGGGCTTTGGTTGCCAGACAAACCCTAGGGGCAACGGCGAGCCGGAAGCTTAGGGGAAGAAGAGCTGTCCCTATCCCGTGACTGGGCTGTGAGGACACAGACACAAGTCCCTTAAGTTGGGAACAGAGGGCAGGGGCCCAGCGGGGCATGCAGGAGCCTGGGGGCACGGAGTAGGGCAACAAGGCAGTGTTCAGAGGGTGCCCCACTCTTGGGTCACGGCCTCTCCTCCTCCTCCGTGGCAAGTCAGCTGGCTCCCTAATAGCATTGTTGCCTTTGGTGTTCGGTGAGAACAGACAAAATCCATGTCCAGTCCTGTCTTTGGCCCTGATGAGCAGGGAGTGACTGGCTCACTCTTCTCCCCACCAGTCCCCTCGTGTCTCTCCACGGACGGAGCCCACCCTTGTGGCCTTGCCTAGACAGTTTTCAAAAAGAGCGAACCAACCTTTATTTTGTTGAGTGTAATTGTCAGTTCGAGGCCACTTCAGAAATAGTTTCCATTCGTGGTGTCAACAGTAGCTCAAGGCAGTGGTCTCAGGGACTGCTTGCACCTCAGCAGGTCCAGGAACCACCCTTAGCTGTCCTGTGAAGGGCGGCTGGAGTCAGTAGACCAGTGGGGTGGCCCAGACTGAGCTGGGGAGAGGGAAGCAGGAGCCCTCCACCAGGGGGAGACCTTCTTCCACGTGGTCTGTCAGTTGGGATTCAGGAGAAATCATGGATGAAACTTCAGGGGTCGTAAGAATAGAGACTATGCCTGGGTGAGTGCCAGTGATGGGGGATCAGTGAAGGAGGGCCAGTGATGGGGGCCCATTGAAGGGGGTGGGGCAGTGAATTGGGCCCAGTGTAGGGGGACAGTGAGGAGGGACAGTGAAAGGCAGCCAGTGACGGTAGGAAGGAGATGCAGTATATGAGGTGGGGGTGGAGGTAGGGGTGGGCACAGGCTGTCAGTGGGACAGGAAATTGTAGCCTAAGGGGGCAAGGCAGGGGCTGCCATCCTGGAAAGAGGAGGCACCCCCACA
>PVJH01022220.1:8187-37168 GCA_004026705.1 Nesogale talazaci | reverse complement strand
CCCCCCCCCCCCCCCCCCCCCCCCCCCCATCTCTCTCTCTCTCTCCTTTGTGGCCTATTGGAAGGGTAGTAGTAACTATTGAAGATGTGATGGTGTCCTTCCTCTCTCACCTAGCACACTGTCTGCCCCGCTCCGGGGAGGGCGAGGGTCCGCCTGCACTCCAGACAGAGCCTGCTTCCCTGCCCACTAGCAGTGTGCTTGTGCGATAACCTTGACTGTCGGTGCTCTGTAGGGTAGGCTTCGAGTACTGGGTGGTGATTGCAGTTCAAACAATAAAAATTGTATTTTTTCAATATTGCACAAGCAATAGTGTTCTAATTACCGTTCCAAAAGCCTTGCCCAGGAACGAGTGGCTCTTGAGCCGAGGGCAGGGCAGGCAGCTCTGCCCTGAGACATCCCCCTGCCGGCCTGGGGCGGGCACCAGCACCAGGAGAGCGGAGGGGGCAGAACCCCCAAAGGAAGGTGGGGGTGGGGGGCTTACAGTGGCTAGAGCCGGTCTGGAGGTGGCTGTCCGTGGTGGGAGGAGGGAAGGGCCGGGCGGTCAGTCTGTGACTGCGCCCTCTTGTCCCAGGCTGTGGGACAGGTGTCATGAGGCTGCTCCTTCAGCACTGGAAGCCGCAGTTGCTCCTCCGTCCTGGGGGGGAGGGGGGGAAGCCCCTTCCCAGGCACTAACCCTGCAGGGCTTGGGCTGCAGAGGTGACTGTCCACTGGGCACAGAGGGACCAGTCGTCCTCGGGCAAACTCGCCCTACCCTGCACCTACGAGAGGTGAGCCCTGGAGCCCGTGCTCAGAATCCAGCTAGAGCAGTGGTTCTCAACCTTCCTCATGCCCCGACCCTTTCACTCAGCTCCCCATGGGGTGGTGGCCCCCCCCCAACCATAAAGTTATTTTTGTCGCTACTTCATCACCGTCCTTTTGCTACTGTTAGGATTCGGGCGACCCCTGTGAAAGGGTTGTCCCACCCCCCAGGGGTCGCAACGCACGGGTTGAGAACCTCTGAGCTAACGGAAGGCCTGGCTTGTGAATCTGAGGACTCGACACCCAAGGTCCCCTTGGAAAAGGCACCACTGGGGGGGGGGGGGGGTGCGGGGCCAAGCTGCTCCCAGCTGTCCTCAGCCCCTCCTGGGCCCTTAACCCCTCAGACCGACCTGCAGCTGGTGGTTGATGGGTGCCTGCCCTTCTCTGCCCGCTCCAGTGACGGAACTTGGGCTTCACAGACACCCCCAAGCCAGGGGACCCCGCAGAGCAGCCCCCCCCTCTTGAGAGCCAGATGATGGCTCCCGCCTCCAGAGGCCCATCCAGCTTGCCCTCCCCCCCCTTCCGCTGCTGTAAGTGCGTGTGGAGGGTCAGTCTCCCCTCCAAGGACCTGCCCCTCCGAAGGTTCGCCGAAGCCCCTATTGGCTTTAGACTGGCACACTTTTTGGGCGGCCTGCCAGGACGAGGGGTAGGGGGCCCTCGTGCCCCAGTGGGGCACTGGTTGCCAGAAGGTTCCACAGGAGGCGGTCTGCGGTGACTTTGACTTGAGCACAGCTGGCTCAACTCCGGGACCACCGGGACCCGCTTCCACACACCTTGGGGGGAGCCAGTGTGTGCTTTTGAAAGGGCCGGCGACCCTTGTCCGTGTTAGGGACTCAGGCAAGTGAAAAGCAAGCCCGGACGTGGGCAGGAATCTTCCATCTCGCCGACGTGCGCAACCTTGTTGACCGAAACAGAGTCGTTGGGGCGTCAGGAGCTACGCTTCTGGGGTCTTCGGAACCTGCATACTTTTCTCCGGGCCCCGGCCACCTCCCGGCGGACCTGAGGAACGCTAACAGCCCCCCAGGTGTGTAGCCTCTCCACTTACTGCCCACCCCTGCAATGAATCCTCTGCTGTGGGTTTGGGAGGGAATGGCCACACGTGGCTGGTGGTGGCGGGTACCTTGTTGATACTTGAACAGCTGGACGCAACCTCCATGGACCCCTCAGCTTCGATCGCTTCCCACCCCACCCCTCCCTCCCTCCCCGCCATCTCGCAGTGTGATGACCTCGTGGGCATCTCCGCCAAATGCCACCTCAGGCTATCAACTCTTAATTGTGTATAATGAAACCTGTTACTTTTTAAAAAAATAATAATAATAAAATGTATATACCTTGGCAAGTGACTGGACCTTGATCAATAAGATGGGGAGAGCCTTGACAATTAGCTCATCTTTTTATATCCCCTTCCTGTGTCTTCGGAGCAGCCTTGAAAGACAATGGCTACATCGTTCTGGAAGACAGGACCAGTTTCCTCCCCCAGAGGCCTGCCCCTGCTGGGATTGAGGGGCTGCCCAGGCAACAGTGGGCCCACAATAGTTAACGACCCATCAGTCAGCCATCCAGAGCCACAGGAGCAAGAGGGGGGTGGGGGCGCGGTCACCACTCCTGTGACAGTCTTGGAAACTCACAGGCCAGTGCCAACTTGTACCTGCCCTGAAGGGAAACTGAGTATCTACCACTTTCTTGCTGCCCTATAGGGTCACTCTGAGTCAGTGTCCCCTACCCTGTACCCCGTACTGTAGGGTCACTCAGTATCCCCTGTGAGGCAATGAATGGTTTGGGGTTTTACTGCCTACCTTGGTCCCCAAGTGACTCAGTCAACCTGATTTTCCCACTTTCAGGCTTTTACTTCCAGCTCAGACCTGGACGAATGCCGAGTGCAGGAGACCCAGTGGACCCCGGAATTCCCAGGCAGTGCAGCCCTGCAGAGCCGCGTGGACCCTGTCCCCTGGGGTGGACAGACCAACCTCAGGCTGCACGGGCTCCCTTCCCCCCTGTGTGGCCACCAGATGGCAGCGTGGACCAGTTCTCGAAGGGCCTGATCGAGGGAGCTTGATTTCACGCGAGACAAAGGGAATGGCTTTGCTAGGGATGAATGTTCTCTCCCCCACAGCCCCTCACTGTTTCCTCCTCCTCGCTCGCCACACACACCCCAGACGCCCTTTTTCTTCTTCACTGACACATTCTCCTGGAGACCCCGCTTTTGCCTCCGGCCACCCAAGAATGAGGGACCGGTGGCCTGCCCACTCCACAAGGTCCCCAGGAAAAGCTGGCCCCCTTTGCCCAGCGCAGCCCGGACACCAAACACTCAACCGCTTCCTGCACGTGGTCCTCAGTGGCCACCCCTTCTTCCGTGGTCCTTGAGAGCGTGTCTCGGGACCTGGGACCCTTGAGGTTTCAGATTTTAGACTCAATGTGGGGCATTGAGGGCATTCCTTTTTTTTTTTTTTTTTAAGCTGCACACAGTCACAGGGACAGTCATTCTCTTGACCTCAGGCTGGGCCCCCTCCTCCCCTCAGCCTTGTCTTGGCTGTCTTCTGGGTGGCAGAGAGCTGCCCGTAAGTGGCCCTTTGCTGTTTGAGGCCTCGGTGTCTTGGAAAAGAGCAGCTCGCTTCACCCCTCCTGACTGTCCAGAGGCCAGGAGTGCCAGCCTGCTACCACCCCAGGGAACCGCCGAGGTCATGGCCACCCCGACTCCCCAGCTAAACCCACAGCGAAGGGGCTTCTCTGAGCGGCAGAGAGGTACCCCGGGTAGACTAGAGGAACAAATTTCAAAGACGCATATGGATATAAGGGAATGGTTTCTATACAAAAGGAATGGAACACTGAGAAAGCATACCAACCCAGTCCAGTTCAAAGTCATAAGTCCAATATTAGCCCATGTGCCTGATACCAGTCTATAAAGTCTCCTTCCGACTCACGAAGACACAGGTCAGTGGGTGCAGAATCCCAGCGCTGATAGAGGTCTCCCCATGGCTCTTCGCTTCCAGGGCACAGGGTCCATCAACAGCATCCAGTGGTGGCAGAAGCAACTCATCGCCGGCAGGGGTCCCCACGTGGCCGCCCCAGCTTCAGAGGTCTGGCTCCATCAGGACAAAGCTGTGTGGCTTCTGCTCTGGCTCCTTCAGCCTCTCGGATGCTGCCATCTTGTCCGTGGTTAATCATCTCTCAGAACTCACTCCCAACAACCAGGGAGATAACCTCTCATGCTCACGAGGGAAATATCGCGAGATTTCCCAGAAGTCTCAGGAGAAAGCCATGCCCACATAGAGGCCTCATTGGCTGCTCAATGGCTCTCTCCAGATGAACAGGCTAGACTCCACCCCTACATCTCAATCATAAAATTAAGATAAGCACATGACTGCCACACCAATTTTATTGGGGGCTCTTACAGCTCGTATAACATTCAATACATCATTTGTATCGAGCATATTTGCATACATGTGGCCATCTTCACTTCCAAATATTTTCTACTTGAACCCTTGGTATAAGGTCCTCTTTCCCCTTTCCTTTTATTGACAGTATGTTTTTTTTTTTTTGGGGGGGGGGGGCATCACTGCTCTCCCGGTGATGGGAGTAGGAGGCCCAGCCTTGCTGCTGGAATTGAACCTTCCGTCCCAGTGGGCCGCAGTCCCGCGCACAACCACTACGCCACCGGGGCTCAGCCCCCACCTTCCTTTAAAAAAATATATATTTTTTTGTATAAACCATCTTATCGGGGGCTCATACAACTCCCCTCACGATCCATCCATATATCAGTTGCAGGCCCTCCCTCCACTTAGACCCCTAGTGCCGGCTCCCCATGTTTCCCTCCCCGCCCTCCTTCCCAGGAGGGAACGTGCTTAACACAATGGATGTCTGTTGTGATAAGAGCTGGGTGAGCCCCCAGGAAAATGATTAAAAAAGAAAGAGAGGAGCCCCTCCCCTTTGGGTATGTGTGCACGTGTCCACATACAGCCAAGGTTATCTTCAAGAGAGCTGTGAACCTCTCTCTGTGGGGCTGGGGACCCCAGCGTGCTTCCGGGACCTCGGGTCCAGCAAGGGTGCCCACCACAGATGCCGACTCCCTGAAGGGGGAAGGAAGCCACTCCCCGTCTGGCTGCCCCATGGAGAAGTCACCCTGCCAACAGA
This sequence comes from Nesogale talazaci, assembly GCA_004026705.1. NCBI lineage: Eukaryota > Metazoa > Chordata > Mammalia > Afrosoricida > Tenrecidae > Nesogale > Nesogale talazaci. Next base: position 32,239 of record PVJH01022220.1, on the reverse strand, counting down.
TGGGGCGTTGGCCTGAGGGCTCCCCAACCTGCCTCCCCGCAGGCCCCACACGGAAGCCTCCTTCAGTTCTGGAAGCCCTCGCCCCAGGGGACGGAAGTGCCCCTAGGCGTGTGGAAGGGACTTCTGAGAGGTGCACGTGGACAGTCCCAGCGGATCAGGTGCCCGGCAGTCTGCCTCCCTCGGGCCGTGGCCACTGCAAAGCTGCTCTCGACCCAGCAAGGCTCTCTCAGGGTCTCCACCAGCCCGGTAGCTTCCCCATGATCAGACCGAGAGTGGATCTGTTTTAGAGTAACTCCCTGAGAGGCACTGGCCAAGGGGCCTGGTCATCCCGCTAGGGACAGGGGTGACGCTGGAGTCCATGGACCAGAGTTCTCCCCCACGTGGGCACCCCGTCGGGTCCTGCACCCATCAAAACAGGCAGGTGCGGCAGGCACCCGTGTGTCTGTGAGCCTCCTCATGCCACCCGGGCCCCTTCCACACACATCCCCACTCCAATACCGGTGTCCCCCACCTCTGGGGCCTGCAGTGGAGGGTGTGCGTGCTCAACGCGCCCCCCAGCCCCCTCCTGAGAGCAGAACTAAAGAATGCCGGCCACGGGGTGAGAGCCACGTTACTACGTGAATGCAGAAGCAAGGCGGGGAACGTGGGGGCCGCAGAAAGTTATTTTGGCGTGTCATCCATTAACACTGGACTCTGCTGCTGTCTGCAGTTCACGCATCATGCAATTTCATAGTTCGCTCATGCTAAAGAATTGTGCTAGTCCGTTGAAACATACAACGTTCCTCCCCCCACCCCCACTATCGCGACCCCAATTCTACCTTATAAACCTGGCTAGACCAGAGCATGTACCCTGGTACAGACTGATCTGGAAACACAGGGACTCCAGGACAGATAAACCCCTCGGGACCAAGCATGAGAGTAACGATACCAGGAGGGGAAGGGGAAGGTGGGGGAGAAAGGGGGAACCGATCACAGTGACCCACAGACAACCCCCTCCCCCAGGAGACTGACAGCAGAGGAGTGGGTGAAGGGAGACATTGGACAGTGTAAGACATGACAAAGTAATAATAACTTATGAATTATCAAGGATTCCTGGGGGTGGGGGTGGGGACTGAGAAGCTGATACCAAGGACTCAAATAGAAAAAGTTTTGGAAAATGATGATGGCAGCAAATGTACAAATGTGCTTGACACAACAAATGGATGGATGGGTTGTGATAAAAGCTGTACGAGCCCTCCAAAAAATGATTTAAAAAAAGAAGTGCTGGGCTGAGCCCCGGTGGCGTAAGTGGTTGAGTGCGGGACTGCGGCCCGTGGGCTTGGCGGTTCTAATCCAGCGGCGGATCTCAGGAGCAGCGCTGGGTAGCGCCCACGACTACCAGAGGCAGTGATGCCCACAAAAAAAAAAAGAAGTGCTGTCATCACCACAATCCATTTCAGAGCATGCTCTCCTCGTCTTTAGCTCTTTGCTTCTCCCCATCTTCTCCTGCCGTGCCCCCCAAGGTAATTCTTTATATATATATATATATATATATATATATATAGTTGTTTTCTTTGGGCGGGGGGCATCACTGCCTCTGGTGGTCATGGGCGCTACCCAGTGCTGCTCCTGAGAGCCACAAATCAGACTGTTGCACACTGTTACACAATCTTTTCAGACCCCTATATAGAAAGCTTGATTAACAGTCTGACCTTGTGGGACAAACTCCAAATGCCACGAGTCGACATTTTTGTCCATTTGGGAAGTTAACAGACATCCAGGACAAGGCTGTCATCAATCCACATTTCACCTTTGGGGAAGTGAGAAAATCACTTTTTTTTTTCATCACTGCCTCTGGTGGTCGTGAGAGCCATCCAGTGCTGCTCCTGAGAGCCGCCGCTGGATTTGAACCGCCAAGCCCACGGGCCGCAGTCCCGCACTCAACCACTTACGCCACCGGGGCTCAACCCAAGAGAAAACCACGCTTACCCTTGAGTTTTTCCCTTTGTAAGCTGTTTTCAACATCACAACCGTTTCTGTGGCATCTCCCCAGAGCAGGAAACAAAATTTGACAGTCACACACTGTTCTCTTAAATCGGTCATCACAAATAACCAGGTTTGAGCAAAACTGCTTTTATGAAAAAATTCACTATGACCTGAGAGAAACTTCCCAGGCAATGCTACTGGGTGCCCTAACTCAAAGCAAGTTTCTTTTTTCCTGTTTTTAAAAATCATTTTATTGGGCACTCATACAACACTTACCTCAATCCATCCATCTATCCATTGTGTCAAGTACATTTGTACACCTGTTGCCATCATCATTCTCAAAACATTTGCTTTCTACTTAAGCCCTTTGCATCAGCTCCTCATTTCCCCCCGCCTTCCTCACTGCCCCCCTCCTCGTGAGCTCTTGATAATTTATAAATTGCTATTATTTTGTCCTGTCTTACACTGTCTGACATCTCCCTTTACCCACTCCTCCACTGTCGGCCCTCCAGAGAGAAGGTTATATGTATATCCTTGTAACCTGTTCCCCCTTTCTACCCCATCTCCCCTCCACCCTCCAGGCATCGCCACTCTCACCAGTGGGCCTGCACGGATCATCTGTCCTGGATTCCCTGTGTTTCCAGTTCTGATCTGTACCAGTATACATCCTCCAGGCTAGCTGGATTTGTAAGGTAGAATTGGTATCATAATAGTTGGGGGGAGAATGCATTTTAAGAACTAGAGGAAAGTTGTATATTTCATTGTTGCTATACTGCACACTGACTGGCTTGTCTCCTCCCCAGGACTCTTCAGTAAGGAAATGTCCAGTTGCACTCAAAGGGGCTTTGGGACCCCAATCTGTGCTCTCCCTCATTCACAATGATAGAATTTTTTGTTCTTTGGTGCCTGATACCTGATCCCTTTGACACCTCATGGTCACACAGGCTGGTAGTGGGCTTTGTTCCTCCTGAGTTTCTTTTGGGGGGGGGGCATCAGTGCTCTCCGGTGGTGGGAGTAGGAGGCCCAGCCCCACTGCTGGAATTGAACCTCTGTCCCGGTGGGCCGCAGTCCTGCGCACAACTACTACGCCACCGGGGCTCAGCCCTTTTTTTTTTTTTCCTCCTGCGTTTCTTACTGCTTGCTTAGGAGGAAAAAAAATGTGTACAACAGCAGCTCTGTCTGGCAGAGTTGTTTCTGGATTTTTCAGTTACCTTTTATTTTACATTAAAGTTTTAATTAAAACAATATTCAGTTATTTTGGCCAGTCCTCCCAACACCCCTCTCCTCCATTGCCTGGGTCTTGGAGCCCCCACCCCCAGGTTCCCATCAGGCACCACAAGCACCTCCATTCTACTCATTTCAGTGTTGTCAGTACAGGCCTTTGAAAACACCTGAAGGAGAAGACTCATTCTTTGAAATCACACTCGACCCAGTTTCCATAGGTGAAGGGGAAAAGGTCTGAGTTTATGTCAATGGGGCAGAGAAATCCGGAAACGCAAAAGTAACCGCCCAGCAGGAAGAGTATCATCAATGAAACTGAATTTTGACAAGTAGAAGTGGTGGAATTGGAGACTGTTCTCCTGTGCATATTTTTGCCACAATTAGATAATAATAATTATTATTACACGGATAACCATGACTACAAGGAAGAAGAAAATGTTCAGGAATTGAATATGGTGACGATTGTACGATTGTACAACTCTTCCTGTACAATTTGAATTGCCAAATTATAGACGATAAGGTGCTCATCAAACTGTTGAAACAAAGGAAAGGGGGTAAAAAGGATGTCAAAAGAATGGGGCGGGGGGGCCGCCTGAGCCCGGTGGCGTAGTGGTTGTGCGCGGGACTGCGGCCCACTGGGATTGGAGGTTCAATTCCAGCTCCACAGGAGCAAACGCTGGGCCTCCTACTCCCACCACCAGAGGGCAGTGAAGCCCCCCCCAAAAAAAAGAATGAGGGGGGGGGCTGAGCCCCAGTGGCGTAGTGGTTGAGTGCAAGACTGCGGCCCACTGGGTTGGCGGTTCAAATCCAGCAGCAGCTCTCCAGGAGCAAGGCTGGGCCTCCCACTCCCACCAGAGGGCAGTGATGCCCCCCAAATAAATAAAAACAAATAAGAATGGTTAGGAACGAACTGCGGTAGCCATTTTACAATCCCCCTGGCCGTGACGGAAATATAGAAGGGCATCCCAACTCATAAAAATAGGCGATTCCCCCTTTGGGGAAGCGGAAGCGGAAGTGCCCCGGGCGGTCGCCCGCGCGCCGGCCGCCGTGCCTTCCCGCCGCTGCCAGCAGGGGGCGCCGTGGGCCCGGCGCGGGCGCGGGCGCGGGCTGGGCAGCCGCCAGCCGCCAGGTGGCGCCCGAGCCTCCCGGGTCCGCCGCGCCGCTCGCCGGCCTCTGGGCGCACGCGGGGCGGGAGCGGGCGTCGAAGGCACCGGCGGCGGCGGCGGCGGCGGCGCTCGAGCGTCACGGACGGGCCAGGCGCCCCCCGAGCCCCCCGCCCCGAGCCTCGGCCACCGGCCCGCGTTCCAGCCGGGCCTCGTCGCCGCCCCGTGGGCCGGAAGCGGACGAGTGGCCTGCGCGGGAGGTGAGCCCGCCGAGGAGGGGGCGCCCCGGGCTTCCCGGGGAGCGCTCTGGACGCCGGTGCCCGCACGTAGGGCAGCCGGTTCCCAAAGGTGGCTCGGCGCCTTCTGGGCCATGGGCAGCGTTTGTGCGGCAGCGTTCGGGGGTCTGCGAGTGGCGGGGTGGGGGGGTTACTGTGGTCAGGGCAGCGCTTCTCCACCGGGGGTCGCGACCCCTTGGGGGGGGGTCGCACGACCCTTTCCCAGGGGTCACCGAAGACCATCGCAAAACACCGTTTTCCCATGGTCTTGGGAGCGGAGACTGCAGAAGGACCCGCCCACGTGCAGAGACGCCCACCCACCGGTTACCCCTGCTACCCACGCCTCCAGGCATTCCATTGATTTGTCATTAGAAAGAAATACTTCCTAGGGGCCGAGCCCCGTGGTGTAGTGATTGTGTGCAGGACTGGGGCCCACAGGGTTAGCGGTTCAAATCCAGCAGCAGCTCTCCAGGAGCAAGGCTGGGCTTCCTACTCCTACTCCCACCAGGGCAGTGATGTCACCACCCCCCCCCAAAAAAAATAAAAAAGTTCCTCTGCAGACAATTAAGCCAGCTGCCCTCCTTGTGGGGGCCGGTGTGCACTGGCTGCACGCAGCAAGCCTCCTGGGTGATAGACTGGAGCCTGCTGTTGCAGGCCCGGGGATTGCCCCGCAGGCACTCCGGGGGTATGGTGGTTACGAGGCGAGAGGCTGCCACCCCTTGGCTTGCTTCTCCCGTGAAAAGTCTGGGAAAATAACGGGGCCAGTTCTGCCTTGTCCTGCAGGATCAGCTTGACCTGGTGACAGTGAGGTTTTTCAGTTGTCCCAGACTCTCCTGGGGTCGCTATTTCCCACTCTGGGAAACATGGCTTTAGGAGAAGACCTTTCCTACAAAGAGGGTGGGAATCAGACCTCAGGGCAGGCTGATGGGGTGTCAGGCAGGTAGCTGGGACCCAGTGGGAGGGGGACCCTTCTCTCTCCAGTGCTTTCTGGGGCCTAGCTCTGGGGACAACCGGCTGACATGCTCTGAGCAGCTCTATGAAGAGAGAAGTCCTGAGGCTCCAAGGAGCCTGGCCTGCCACCAGCCCCCCTGCCACCAGGCCGAGGGGACAGACCCCTCCCAACTCAGTGGAGCCGTGGGCTGCAGCCCCCTGGGGGCGGCTAAACTGATCTCCAGCAACTGGGACCCAGCTCTGCTGTTTGCTGGGTTGAGCAACGATGGTTTGTTTCACAGCAAGAGATAGCTTGTTCTGACTTCTGGAACCACCGGGTCAGCCTGGGACCCCACCCCCACCCCCGCCCCGGGTAAGGGAGAGACAGAAAAGAGAACTCCTACCGTGTTCAAGCCCCTGCTGGTGAACACGGGCGACCTCTTGGTTTGCTCTTCACCAGCAAGCACCGTTGTTAATGCAGTCCTGTGGGGCGGAGCGGCAGCTTCCCGGTCTTTCTCTCCAGCTGCTGTTTGCAAAGTCCTCTCCTGTTTGCAAAGTCATCTCCCAAACCCCAAACCCAACTCACCACCCCTGAGTCGATTCCAACTCACATACGCCCTCCACAGGGCTTCCTGACGGTAAATCCTCACGGGGGGAGGCAGCCTCATCTTCTTCCAGAGGAGCGACTGGGGGCCTTGAACCACCAACCTTCCCGTTAGTCACCCAAGGCCCAACCTACGGATGGCAGTGCCCCAGAAATCATAGCCCAGACCCCAGGAAGAAGGAAGGAGAATAAAAGGGGTTCCACTCCCAGCTGACTTCTTCTCCTTTCTTAAAATCATTTTATTGGGAGCCTGTACAACTCTTACCACAATCCAGCCGTCCATCAATTATGACAGGCACATTTGTACATGTGTTGCTGTCATCATTCTCAAAACACTTTCTTTCTACCCGAGCCCATGGCATCAGCTTCTCATTCCCCCCACACACACAAACCCCTGATAATTTATAAACAATTATTATTTTGTCATGTCTTATACTGTCTAATGTCTCCCTTAACCCACTTTTCTGTTGTCCAACCCCCAACAAAGGGGTTATATGTAGATCCTTGTCATCAGTTCCCCCTTTCTATCTTACCTTCCCCTTACTCTCATGATTGGTCGGGAGGAGTTTATCTGTCCTGGATTCCTTGCGTTTCCAGCTCTGATCTGTACCAGTGTCCATCCTCTGGTCTAGGGAGGTTGTAAGGTAGAATTGGGATCACGATAATGGGGAGAGGAAGCATTTAAGAACTAAAGAAAAGTTGTATCATCAGTGCTACACTGCACCCTGACTGGCTCGTTTTCTCCCTACTACCCTTCTTAAGGGGATGGCCAGTTTCCTACAGATAAGCTTTGGGTCTCCGTTCCACACTCTTCCTCATTCATAATGATATGATTTCTTTGTTCTTTGATGCCTGATTCCTGATCCCATCAATACCTCATGATCACACAGGCTGGTGTGCTTCTTCCACGTGGGTTCTGTTGCTTCTCAGCTAGATGGCCGCTAATTTATCTTCAACCTTTTAAGACCCCAGGTGCTATATTTTTTGATAGCCAGGCACCATCAGCTTTCATCACCACATTTGCTTATGCATCTGCTTTGTCTTCAGTGATCGTGTCAGAAAGGTGAACATCATGGAATGCCAGTTAAATAGATCAAAGTGTTCTTGTATTGAGGGAGTACTTGAGTAGAGGTCCAATGTCCACCTGCTACCTTAATACTAAACGTACGTGTGTGTATATATATATATATATATATTCACATAGACCTATTTCCCCATTGCAATATAGCAATATATTTACATATGTACATGCCTATATTTCAACCTCTATAAATGTCCTATGCCTCCTAGTTCTTTCCTCTGTCTTCCTTTCCTTTCTTCTTGTCCCACTATCATATTCAGCCTTCATTTGGGTTTCAGTAACTTCTCTTGGTTACAGTTTCCCTGATCAAGCTTTATCAGACCTCCTACACCCTCCTCGCCATCGATTTTAGATCACTTGTTGTTCCCTTGTCCCTTGGGGTTGGTTAACATCCACCTCCTTTCCCTACCTCCCCCTTTCCTATGTACCCCTGGGACTATTAGTCCATTGTTTTCTCCTCCAGATTGTTCACTCAGCCTATCTTATCTAGATAGACGTACAGAGGTAATAATATGCACACAAAAAGCCAGACAGGGCTGAGCCCCGGTGGCGTAGTGGTTGTGCGCAGGACTGCGGCCCACTGGGATGGAGGTTCATTTCCAGCAGCGGCTCCACAGGAGCAAAGGCTGGGCCTCCTACTCCCACCACCAGAGGGCAGTGATGCCCCCCCAAAAAAAAACAAAAACAAAAAAAAAGCAAGACAGCCAAGCAAAACAAAACTAAACAAAATCAATGACAAAAAGAGTGCAAAGCCTGTAAATAGTTCCAGTTCGATTTGTTGATGTTGGAGAGTGCTCTCCCGTGGAGTCTGATGGGGTGCCAGGCCCTGGTCCCAAAGTCTGTATTTGGGCCTCCCTCAGGACGTTGTTGCTCCGCTCCCCTCGCTGTTCTGTTGTACACCCTAGTGTTTTGCCTCGGTGTGGTGGGGACTGACAGCTTCTTCTTCTTTCTTTGCAGTCTGCTCCGCCCCTGAATGATATGAGCACCACCACCAATCGGTGTCTCTGCCCATAACCAGGGGTTAGCACAGCCTCTTTAAGACAGCTTCCAAACCCGCTACACATCATCCACATCTCCCTGCCCCGGGGGCGTGACACAGCTATGCCCCCTGCAGGACAGCTGGGACGGGATCTCTGCAGCTGGACCCCGTGCCCCTCGAATTCAGACTGGGCTCAGCTGCCAAGGGCAGAGGTTGGTGATGCGAACTCATCCTGAAGCAGCTCCGAAGGTCTGTCTTCAAAAGGTTGCCACCTTGGGGTCCTGGGAACAGGTCTGCGCTCGACCAGAAGCATCAATGAGGCTGGGGGCAACCGGTTTGTTTTTTTACTGGACAGGACACACATGGGCCTTGTGTGTCTCTGTCTGACCTGATTCAGACTGGCCAGCTCTTAAAGGAGAAAGGGAGGAGCACACGGGAGAGATTTGAACTCGGCGGAGGTATGTGATGATAGTAAGAAGTCATTTGTTTTATCAATAACATTGTGTCTCTGGGCTGAGCCCCGGTGGCGTAAGCGGTTGAGTGCGGGACTGCGGCCCACAGGCTTGGCAGTTCAAATCCAGCAGCAGCTCTCCAGGGCCAAGGCTGGGTAGCTCCCACAAGCACCAGAGGGCAGTGATGCCTCCCAAAAAGCAATAATATGTCTCTGACTGTATAGATAGACCATCAACCAGAGAGGACATTCGGGTGGCCAGAACACATGGACAAACACTCGGTAAACAATGGTCGTGTTGCAAGCCACAGGGCTTGGAGTGGAGACCCAGAGCCCCTCTGTAGGCATTTGGACATCCCCCCACAGAAGGGTTACAAGGAAGGGACGGTTCAACCAGGGTGCAGCGTAGCAACGACAAAACACACGTCATTCCTCTAGTTCCTGAAGCCTACCCACCCGCCCACTGCCGTGACTCACTTCTGCCTTACAAATCCAGCTGGACCAGAGTGCACACATTAGTACAGATAAGAGCTCTCGACACATGGAATTCAGGAACAGCAGTGGGAGGAGCAATACCATGAGGGGAGAGGGACGGTCAGGGAGGGGGAAGGGGAGAAGGAGAGAACCCATCACAAGGTTGGATATATAGCCCCCCCCCTCGGGGATAAATAACAAAGGAGGTGAAGGGAGACAAAGGATAGCACAAGATATGCAACAACAACAATGGCTGGGCCCCGGTGGCGTAGTGGTTGTGCGTGGGACTACAGCCCACTGGGTTGGAGGTTCAAACCCAGCAGCAAGGCTGGGCCTCCCACTCCCACCACCAGAGGGCAGTGATGCCTTCCCCCCTGCCCAAAAAAAAAAAAACCACAATAATAATATATAATTGATCAAGGATTCACGAGGCTGGGAGGGAGGGGGAAACGGAGCTGGTATCAAGGGCTCAAGTAGAAAAAAAATGTTTTGGAAGTGATGCTGGCAGCATATGTACAAATATGCTTGATACCATCGATGTATGGGATGTTATAAGCGCTGTAAGAGTGCCTAATAAAGGCTGAACCCTGGTGGCATAAGTGGTTGAGTGCGGGACTGAGGCCCACGGGCTTGGCGGTTCAAATCCAGCGGCGGCTCTCAGGAGCAGCACTGGGTAGCTCTCACGACCACCAGAGGGCAGTGATGCCCACAAACACAAAACAGAGTGCCCAATAAAAACCAAAGCATCCAGTTTAGTATACTACTAAGGAGAGAGGAAGGCGGCTGTGGGGATATGTGGAGCAGTCTCTACTATCGTGACCAGAGGTTAGGGGCCAGTCTAACCAGAAGGAATAGCCCCAGTCCCAGCTGGGGTGGCCTCCCACACTGGGCCCTGAACTCAAGACCAAGCCTCCGTGCTTGGACCCAGTGGTATGCACAGGATCGTGGGAGGAGGGGAGAGCGGGCCTGCCTGGTCCCGGAGCAGCTATGCATTTCTCCGAGTGACGATGTCAGTGCAGTGGCATCCACGGCCCCAGTGTCCACTCCAAGAGCTGCGGCGGTCAGGCGCCTGCATCAGCGGATGGCGGCGAGGCCGGGTGTCCAGGAGTGGGAGGCCTGGTGCATCTGCAGCCCCAGCCTGGGTTTCAGCTCGGAGAGATGACCTGCAGGCTCCCCTGTCATTGACCGTCATAGCAACAGTAATGACAGAGGGTGCCTTCACTCACGCACACGCTCCTCCAGGCTGAGGGCTTAGCTTACACTGGCGGGAGGGAGCGCAGCAGGGGACACCTGTTGGTGTGCCTGCCCCGCACCTGTCGCCTTCTGGTATCACTCGAATGGCCTCGCACGCTCCCCTCTCCCCTGAGTTCAGAGAGCAGCAGGTGGCTGGGACCCGTCACAACCCCCTGGGAAGGAGATGGTCCTCTCCCAGTGGACCCTCCCACTAGAGGGAGGGGTGAGCCTGGAGCAAGGTGTGGAGCCTCCCTGAGGCCCGGCCTGAGACCCTCCCACAATTTGTCCTTTAGAGGCAAAGGTCGCACCCCTTTTGTTACCCTGAACTCCTGTCCCAGGTGATCAAGAGTCCTGACTATTCAGGAACAAACCCCTGACTAATGCGCACAGCCCTGCGGGCCCGGGGCGGGAGAGACACGTCATGCACAAGGAAAGATGCAACCAACTGTCCTGCCATGACCCTAGAGAGATGCCAGCCCAAACCACAGGAATGTCATGATGCCCTATGAAAAATGGCAATTATCAAAACAAACACTGGCGGGGGTGGGGGGGTGGTTAGAACTCGTAGACGGTGCTGGTGGGATTGTAAAATGCCCCACCTCCTGTGAACGTGGATATCGATCAAATAAGGAAGACTTCCATCTGTCAGTGCACTGGAATTCCCATAACTACCCAGACCCACAACAAATCCGTCATGGGAGAAGTACGGTCAGGATGCTCCTTAGAAGCCAGGCAAGGGAGACCTTGTCTCATGTCCTTGGTCCCTGGGGAAGGAGCTCGGCCTGGGGCAAGCGGAGGGCGGGGACAGACAGGAAGGACTGGCACAGTGGCTGCTCGACGCCGGCCCGGGAGTGTTCCTCCTGTGCATGCGGAGTCGCTCAGAGTCGAAACCCACCCAACGGCACCGAACAACAGCGATGGGAACAAGCATGGCTTCCCGTCAGCAAGCCCGGAGCAGAACCATTTCAGGATCCGCAGTCCGACTTCTCAGTGTGCATCCTCGAGCCAGGAGAGCAGTGGCCCTGCAACACGGCCACGCCGAGATGCACTGCGGCTCTATCAGATGGAGACCAGCTCCATGCCCACCACAGGATGGACAGATAGGCAACCGTGGAGTTCCATGCAGCTGTGAAAACCATGAGGCGTCCTTGAAATGTGAACTGTCGTATCCTGGATGAATCTGGAAAGCCTTAAAAAGAAAGCCTATCATGCCCCCACGAGAAAATGCTGCTTGGCCCGGCCATCATAAAAAGTCAAGAGATATATACGTGCTTGTAAAGGACCCCATGTTCTCTGCAATGCCCTTCGATAGTGTTAGGTGCGAGGCACGAGACAGGACCTTGTGCACAGTAAAACGAAACACTGCCAGCCAGAGCCCGTGCTCTCCTCACCAGTGCCCCTCTGCCTCTGCCCATTGTGGCAGCCACATCGTCCCTCCCTCGCATCCAGGGCCTTCCTCTTTGTGTGGTCCCTCCACTTCACCAGACGCGATGTCCTCTAGGCACTGGTCTCTCCTCCCACCGTGTCCCCAGAACGGGAGACTAGGTGTCGCCATCCTGGAGCTCTCCGGCCACGCTTCAGCCCAGAGCGGTGTGTTTGCCCTTTGAGTAGCCCACGGTCCTTCCACTGTGCTCGAGACTCGTCTCCAGCACCACAGTTCAAAGGCACCAATTCTTCTTCGGTCTTTATTCAGGGCCCGACTCGCACATGGGGTGATGGAAAGTACCTGGGCTTGGGCCAGGTGCCCCTTAGTCCTGAGAGCGACAGCCTGGCTTTTCAAGACGCTGAAGAGGTCTTGTGTCACGGATTTGCCCAACGTAGCTGCCTGCCCTTGGATCTCTCCACTGCCGCGTGCAGGGGCCTGGATGGGGGAGCCCTGCGTGACAGACTCCCTGACAACTTCAGTCTGTCACTGTGCATCAGGAGGCCACCTTCGTGACCTGGGGCCCAGTTGTGAGGATGGGGCTCTTCTTGACCAGGAGCTGTAATCCCTGGACCAGGGCCGCCCTCCCTGACCTTCACCAGCCAGGGCTTCGGGCTCTCCTCACTGCCGGCAAACACGGCGGTGTCAGGTGCAGATTGCAGGTTGTCCTAAGCCTTCTTCCGGGCCTGATGCCGCACGCTTCCTCCCAAGACCCAGCTTCTCTGACGATTTGCTCAGCACACGGATGGGAGAAGTACGGCGAGAGGAGGCGCCACTGACGCCCGCCTTTCCTGAGACTAAACCACGCAGGTTCCCTCCTCCTGTCGGCCCCCGCTGCCTCTTGATGGCGGGCAGACCCAACAGGAGCGCGGTGTCGTGCCCTGGGAGTCCCCTTCTCGGTGTAACCCTAGTTTTCTTTGTGATCTCCACAGTCGAACGCCTTGGCAGAGGCACTAAAACCCAAGTCAGCATCTTTCCAGTAGTCTCTGCTTTCAGCCAAGACCCATCTGCCATCAGCAGCCATGCCGCTGGTCCCAGGTGCTCTTGGGAATCCAGCCCGAACCTCCGGCGGCTCCCCGTCAATGCGCTGGTGCGACCGCTGCCCGGTGATCTTCAGCAAATGAGTTCTTGTGTGGGCATTCTGTTGGGTCACCTGCCTTTTTCTTTGGCATCACTGCCCTCTGGTGGTCGTGGGAGCTACCCAGCCTTGCTCCTGGAGAGCTGCTGCTGGATTTGAACCACCAAGCCCGAGGGCCGCAGTCAACCTCTAAGCCACCGGGGGCTCAGCCCACCTTCCTTTTTAATGCATGCAAATCAGGATCTCTTCCGGTCGGTTGGCCAACTAGCCGTGAGAGCCTCAATCTGGATCATGGGTGTGTCGCTTGGATTTGCTTGAAAGCAGATTGGCATGAGGTAACTGATGGCATTGCACTTCCAGACAGCTCTAGAAGCCTCTTTTTTGACAAGGGCATGTGATGCCATTTCCCCTTGACGGTGGCACGCTCAGCCAGGATGCTCCGATTTCCGTTTCAGCTCATCGGGCCCGAGATGTTCATTTCTTACAACCTCTCGCTTTCCCCGATTCCAAGTTTGGATGGTGAATCGGTGTTTGCAGCTGGTTCTTCGCCTGTTGAGTCATGCCCCACCAGCGAGGGAAGGCCCGGGAGGCGCGACCCCCACTGACTTGGCTCCATCCACGTCACTGGGGCGGCTCTTCCTCCTCCATCATCAGGGTGCCCTCCAGTTCCAGGGACTTGTCTCCTGGCACCACCTCCAATGGGGTTCTGCCTCTGTCCTGCCACTGACGGGGCTTCCATTCTGTCCATAGGGTTTTCCATCACTAATTCCTCACATGGGGACGGCCTAGTCTCCCTTCACTGTCCCTGGTTAGTCTGGAAACTCTGCTGAAGCCTGGGCACTCTGGGTGACCCTGGTGCATTTGAGATACTGGGAACACGGCGTCCAGCATCACAGCCACACACAAAAACGACAGATGAATGGACAAGTGGTGGGATGTTAGTCGTTAGGGGAGCGGTTCTCAATCTGGGAGGTCAGGACTCCATTGGGGGTCAAATGACCCTTTCACAGGGGTCCCCTAAGACCCTCAGAAAACATATATCTGATGGTCTTAGGAACAGCAAGACACCCCTCCTCTATCCATCTCCAGGTGGGTCCACCTACATGCAGATACCCCCACATACAAGGACCCGGCGTGAAGACGATTACCCATGCCACACCATGCTTCAAGACAACATTTCATTGATGTGTCACTAGAAATAAATATTTCACGATCTAGAATGACATCTTGACTTTGCGGCGAAGGACTATGCTTTCATCATGTGTAACAGTGAAAATACATCCCGCCTGTCAGATATTTACATGATGATTCACAAGAGCAAAACGACAGTGATGAAGTAGCAGCTAAAATAATTTTATGATTTGGGGGGGGTCACCACCACATGAGGAACTGTATGAAAGGGTCGCAGCATCGGGAAGGTTGAGACCCGCTGCTCTCGGCCACCCCTCCTGTTCGTAGGACGGTGGTCTGCGTCCTCGGTGACTAGGGTTGATGGGGTAAGACTTACCCGGTGAGTGCTTGAAAGCCTGAAGACAGCCACCCAGAAAGTCACTCTGGGTCTCTTCCCACCGAGGACAAAGGGGAAGGAAGAGAAGCAGAGAGACAAAGCCGCAATCGGTCCAAAGACCCAAGGGCCCACACGAACCACGTCCTCCCGGATCTGAGACCAGAAGAGCTAGATGGTGCCCACGGCCATTGCTATCCACGCCAACCGGACCGTAACAGAAAGGGGTGGAAAATGTGGAACAAAAGTCAAATTAATTGGGGAGAAAAGGGGGTGAGACTTACTGGTTTGAAAGCGACTGGAACCTAAAACTATTTACCCTAAGGCAGCGGCTCCCATCCTTCCTCACGCCGCGACCCTTTGATACAGTTCCTCATGCTGTGATGACCCCCAACCATAACATGATTTTTACATTATAGTAATATTATAGTAATTTTGCTACTGTGATGAATCGGGCGAACCCTGGGAAAGGGGTCACGACCCACAGGTTAAGGACAGCTGTCCTAAGGGAACCTTTGACCTTGAAACTCCAGGTCCTCCCAGAGGCCACCTCTCGGCCGACTAATACCTGTAAGATAAACAGTGACACCTCAGGAAGCTCGTGCTCCAGCTGAGCAGCTCTCAAGACCGACGCCACAGGTGAGCAGACAGGGAGGCCGGGTCCCCAGGGAGAAAGCGGAGGGGCTGGCACCTTTTGGGAGTGGCAACGGCTCTCGGGGCACCCCCTGTGCCTGCGTCACTAACTCGGAAACGAGTGTTCTCTATAAACTTTCCCTGACACACAGGACTTGTCCGAAAGAACAACAACAGTATGAAAGAGACTGTGTGCCATCCCTTGCACCCCCATTCTGCCACAGCCCTCCTGGACACCCCTACCCCCCATCCGGGAAGCAGAATCCCAGGGTCAGCATCTCCCTCCCCTGACAGGCGCTCAGCCGCCATCGAAAGGCTGAAGGCTCCAGTTGGCTCAGCGGAGCCTTGGGAGCAAGGCCTGGCGACCCACTTCTGAACGCTCCTCCAAGGGGGATTCCAGGTAGGGTGGAAAGATCAGGGGGCGGCAGAATGGGGGTCTGAGGGGAGAGAGGAAGACGTCTAGGAAGGCTTTGGAGGCCGCAGGCATGGGGAGGAAGGGGCGGAGGAGTCCAGGCTGGACCTGGTGGATGGGGACACCTGCAGGACACGGGGATGCAAAGGAACCCTGAAGCAGGCCGGCTCACTGCGGCACAGGTGGTGGGGAGCCCAGAGAGCCTCGGCCCCGCGGTGATTGGCTGTGGCAGCATTGGCCGGCGGGCACAGGGCTGCTTGCTGGCCAGAAGGCAGGTGGGAGCAAGGGACAGGGGTCCTGAGTACAGGAAGCCCCACCCCCCACCAACCCCGAGGGTCCCACCCGTTCTGCCTGGCCAAACCAGGGCCTCTGGAACCAAGCTGTGGAGACAAGTGGAGTCCTCCACGCTCTGCGGGTCACCTTGAAACTCAGTCTGACCCCAGAGTCCCTCCCCTGCCGAGAGTTCCGGGCCAGCGTGCACTGCCGCGGGCACGTGGGGACCATGTGGATAGGCCCAGTGGCAGAGCCCCTTCCCTCTGGCTGGCCCCTGGGCACTGCATTCCTGACCTTGCCCCCCCTCCCCAGTGACCTCCTTGCCGCCCATCTTCCCCCCTTCATATCCGGGGGACACATCTGCCTTCTCTCTCCTGGGGAGACTCTCCAAGCTGGGAGAAGGGGCAGCCAGTCTCTTCCCACTAGGGATGGAGTGGGGGTCCCTCAGGAGACATCCCAGGATCGCTTGATACAAAGGGACCATCAGCGGACCCCCTATCATCCTGGCCTGGCAGTTGGGACACCCATCTGTCCTCCTGTGGCTTACCCCCTTTGGGGACCACATGGCCCCTCAGAAGGCCCCTGCTGGACTCCTGCTGCTCTTAGCAGGCAGCCTGGCCTGTTCTCTGCCCGCCCCCACCCCCCGCCTTCCTCACGTGACCCCCACTAAGTCAGGGATCCGGCCCCAGTACACCAGGGCCAGTGGGGCCTCTGGATGGATCCGGCCACTATGGCCCTGGCCTACCCTTGCATACCAAGAGCCCTTTGGAAGGGCATCCTCCCGAGCCCCAGGGTCTTCAGGCCGTTGGCGGGGCCTCCTGGGGTTTGATAGCTCTCTTTCTCTTGATGTAGATATGGGGGCGGGGCGGGGGGGTCCATGTCCCAGGGAGGGGAGGGAGCGTGAGGGCCAGGCATCAGGCTCCAGTTTCCTGGCTCTGGAAACCCGGCGTGGGGCCAGCAGGATCGGTGGCCGTTACTAATGCATGTGCTGGCCTCCTGGCGTCCGCACCCAGACGCCTGGTCCCCACCCCCCACCCCCCGCACCAGAGCTTCAGGCGCACCCAGTCCAACTCACTGGCTCATGCGGGGAACATCTGGGCCCAGTCACCCCCAGGCCTGGGAGACCGTCTCAGATTTGAATTTCGTGTTTGCAAGGGAAATGGCCTTCCTGCCAGGGCCTCCGCCCAGTTTGGGGTGCGTGGCCCCGTCTTGGTCTACCAGCCCACCTCTGGCCAGGAGCCGGGCGCCCTCACGCCCCTGGACGTGGCTTTGTCAGCCAGGGTTCAGTTTTCCTTATTTGGATTCCTGATGCCTTCAGTTTTCATTGGCATGTCTGTCTGTCTGTCTGTCCCTTGTCATGCTGCAAAAAAAAGACTTCCCAGCCTGGAAGGTTCTTCTAGGCTCATTTAAAACTGAACGTTTTCCACCCACGACTCAGACCGTCCCTCTGGGAGGTGCAGAACAGGGAAGGGCTGCCCTGTTTGGCCTGTGCTGCAGCCCAAGGTTGGAGCAGCTGGTCAAGGGTAAACACAGCCCGACCAAGGTCATGGGGAGCCCAGCTCCCAATCCCCAGCCCAGACTTCTTTCCACAGAACTCGGATACCTCCCATGAATAATTTATACCCACTCACCCTTCTGGAACACCTGGACGACCTCGCTGTGGTCCAGCCCCCCTTCCCTTAGCGCTGGGCCCACCTGTGTCCCAAACTGACAGCCAGTTCCTTCCGAAGCAAGAGAAGGGCCTCCGAAGAGCCTCTCCAGCTCTCTCTGCTTCTCGGTGGGGACAGGGCCAGCAAGAAGTGTGTCTTGGTGCGCTGATGTGAAAACAGAGCAGAGAAATGCCACGGTGTTGCATAAATGGACGGCATGATGGAAATAAATGGTCTTCGCTGACACCCCTGAGCTGTGGGCCACTCACACTGGCCCGCAGGAGCTGGGCCCGGAAGTCGGGGACAGAGCGCTGGCCCTTCCTCTCCATAAGGGAAAGGACGTCCCCCTCCCAGAGAGAAGAGCCGTGATGGAGTCCTTTGTCCCCATCCAGGAAGGGAAGAGGCCCAGTGGACACTCTAGAGATGAACCTCAAAGGCCACCAGCCCCTCTGAAGTCCTGTAGGTTGACCAGCTGGCTTAGACGTCATCCCAGAGGGATTCAAGTGGTCGTGTCCGGCGGGCAGTGCTTGGACAGCAGGAAGATCTCCCCTGAAGGAAAGGTCTATGTCCCGGCCACCGACCGAAGACCCAGTGATCGCGGTCTCCCCCACTGCCATGGACTCACAGTGACCCTGAAGGACAGGGGAGAACTGCCCCTGTGGGTTTCCCAGACTGGAATTCTTTACAGGAGCAGAAAGGCCCATCTCTCCCTCAAGGGGCAGCTGGTGGTTTTAAACCGCCGACCTCATGGTTAGTAGCCAATGCATAACCCGCTGCGCCACCATGGCTCCCAGAAACACGGAAAGCATGGGTTTCCTGAGTAAAGTGCAGTGAACAGTTTCAGATTTTTTTTCTCCCAAGAGTCTGCTTGGGAGACTCCCACACCACAGCTGCTCCCTGTAGAACGGGAGCCTCTTCTCAGACTTCCAATCCCTGATGGGGGTGGAGAACCCAGAAGCTATGTCACTGCTGGGTCACAGGACAGGAAGACAAGGATTGCTGAGCCATTCGGATGGGGCGGGAGGCACATTGACGTTACTTTTGTTGACAGGAGGAAAGAACACGCCACTCTTCCGATAGGGTATCAGCGCTCAAACCGGGGGAGAGCAGCCAGCACAGCGCATCGGTGGTCAGAGAGAGGTGGGTGGCCTGAAATCAGACGGGGGACCCTACAGGTGAAGACAGCAACCACGGTACCGGGGGCTGGCCGTGGGGATGACGGGAGACTGGTTCCTACAGACATGGCTGTGTTAGTCTGGGTAGACCAGAGAAGGAAATCCATCGAAACCATATGTGTATAGGAGAGTTTGTTTGTTTGTTTGTTTTTGTTTTGGGGGCATCACTGCCCTCTGGTGGTGGGAGTAGGAGGCCCAGCCTTTGCTCCGTGGAGCCGGAATTGAACCTCCATCCCAGTGGGCCGCAGTCCCGCGCACAACCACTACGCCACCGGGGCTCAGCCCGAGAGAGTTTTACATAAAGGGTAATTGTACATTAAGGAAACAACAGCCCAGTCCAGATCAAATCCATAAGTTCGATACTAGCCCATATGTCCAATACCAATCTACAAAATCCTCTTCTGACTCATGAAACACATGGAATGACGCGAATGCAGGAAGACCACAGGCCAGTGGGTGGGAAGTCTTTTGAATCCAGTGGCGTTGTCAGCATCTCAGCCCTGGCAGAGGTCTCCACACGGAGACCTTCTCCAGCACCCAGGGCTGCATTAGGGTAGGTCCATGTGGCTGCTCCTCAGGGGTGTCTCGACAGAAGACAGCCTTGTCAGTCAGGATTTCTCCAAGGGAGTGAGCCGAGAGAGAAAGTATCTCTTGGCTCCAAGGAGAAAAATACAGGGTTTTCCAGAATCTTCAGGAAACATCCATGCCCACACAGAGGCCTCATTGGCTATGACAAGATGGACAGACTAGACTCCACCTCTTCACTCTAATCCTCTCAAGTTGACAGCAGATTATGTAACTACCATAACTGCTCAAATGAGTAAGTACTTTAAGACTTCCAGTTTCCTGCGGCTGGAGAGGAAGGTCCTCATATAGGGGAACCCAGGAATCTATGTGCCGATATATACGTGTGACAGGGGCCAGTTCTCCCTTTGCCTCTGTCTGTGCTACCACTATACCCATGAGCCTCATAGAGCATAAAGGGCAACGCTATTAAAACTCCTCCTGTTGTCAGGCGCCCTGAAGCTGGTTCTGACTCAACTCGACCTTCTGCACAAGAGAGCCAAACACTGCCCGGTCCTTCTGGGCCATATTTAAGCACCTTGAGGGAATGAGTCACTAGGGCTTGAAGGCACAGGGCCACAGTGTCAGGGACATCAAGGCCAACTGGCACAGGCCACCGAGACGATAGTCTACGACCAGAAGTGGTGAGTGGGAACAGGGGTCTTCAAAGCTTTTGAGTGGCCATAGAAGGCCCAACTCTTGGTCTCTCCCGGTGCCGGACAAAGCTGAGTGAAGAGAATAAAAGGCACAGGAACACAAACCCCAACCGGCTCGACTGAGACCAGAAGGCATAGATGGTGCCCGGCTGACTCAGGTGACCACGCTGAAAGGGGTCACAGTAGAAGGTGCTAGGTAAAGCAGGAGACAATGACGGAACAAAAGGAAAAATTATTTTTTTTTTAAAAAAAGACAGGCTTCCTGATCTGACAGAGACTGGGGGAGCCTCCAAGATGATGGTCCTTAGACACTCCTCAAACCTTGAATCACCTTGATGCACACTTCTCGGGACAAGGAAGGAGGCCGAGCGTGCCCCGGGATCAAGTCCAACAGGTGGGGAGGGAGAGGCGAGGACGACCAGAGGTAAACACAGTGAGGCAGCCTCGGAAGGTTCTGGAAGCTTGATGAACTGACACAGTAACAGATCAGGTGGGGAGAGAGCGGAGGGATGGACTTGGGACCCTACAAGCTCCAGGGCCTGAGAAAGCACTCCTTTCAAATCCTGGCGGCTGGGAGCAGGCCCCACTCACTTCCTTCTCACCCTGGTGCCCAGCAAATGTGTGTTTTGAGGGGAATGAGCTGGTCAGGTCGTGCTGGAGGAGGGCAAGGAGCCCAGGGCCTGCTGAGGGTCCAAGGTGGGGAGGAGGGTGCTAGAGAATCTGCACAGGGCCCAGACACCCCGCCTTCCAGAAGGCCCGAGAGTCTCGGCTCCCTAAGCGATGAAGGCAGTGATGGTGTCTCTCCGAGGGGGCTACTGTGGAGAAGGTCAGTGGGCTATCAGGTGCGGACCACGCAGCAATCACATTGTCACGACTGTCGGCACTGCTCGTGGAGATGGGAGTGCGCTGATGAGGTCAGTGAGAAAGGCCGAGGAAGCCCTGCAGGGAGAGGGGTGTTGTGCAGTCTGGGATAAAGAGGCAACAAGTCATCTCTTTTAGCCCCTTTCACCGCCAGGAAAGTGGACCTTCAGGCTCTGAAAACAGGGAAAAAATCCTTGGTGAAGGAATATCTTAGTCTATTTCACTTCTCAAAGTAGGCGGAGCATGCAGAGCAGTTAGGGCTCTAGTCTGGAAAGCCCTCTTGCCTAGTCCTGGTCCCCCAGATTAAAGAGGGCTGAAGAAAGGAGGGCCCACACTTTTCCGTATGCTCAGGATGCCTGTCTTTAGGAAGTTCCACTTAGTATCTCTCTCAAGGATCTCATGCTGTAACCAGGCCCTGTGTTGGGAGAGATTGGCAGAAGGTCTTTTGGAGGTGGGGGGGAGGCCCCCTGCCGAGCTCTGTGGGAATGACTCCATGTGATTGGCTCTGGGGGAGGGAAACCCACTGCCACTCTGAGGAGACAGAGCCAGTCCCAGCCTCTGTCAGCTCCCAGAGCGATTTCCTTTATGCCCCATGCCATTGGCTGGTCCCCTGGAAGAGCAGGTGACTGCTGGAAGCAGGTGGGCACAGTTGATACCTGTACACTGCCCTGTGACCTCGCAGTGGTCAACAAGGATAACTGGAACCCCAGACAGGCCGCTCTCACCTCCTCTCCCCTGGTAGATGGTGGCCTCCAGGTTGTAAAAAGACCTCCCCCGCCCCATTCCCACCCCTCCAGACAGAGGGGAGTCCCAGGTCACCTGGAGCCGGAGGGGCGGCTTTCACTGCTGCCCTTCTCCCAGGTCCCTCGACAGCTCAGGCAGTTCCCTGCTGCTGCTGTGGACCAACAGGACGTCCCGCGTGACTTAGAATCGCTGACGCTCTGACACTTGGTGCCTCCAGGCCAGGCTGGCAGAGGGGATGGAGGAGTGGGGCAACCCAGCCGCTTGACTCCCCCCACAAGCTGGAAACCGAGGCAGTCCTCCCGGGGCCTAAGCTCAGGCTCCTGAAGCTGTTGGGACATCTCTCTCCTGACCCGCTGCCCCCAAGGCTCTGTGGACTGACCAGTGTGCTCATCCAGCCATATGACATCCCAGGTAGCCACCACCTGCAAGAGCAGGTCCCACTGGGCCCTGGAAGCGGGAAGACACCCGACCTTGCTAGCCACCGGGGCTTCTGAGCCCTCCGGGTGGGTGTGGGAACCAGAGCCCCTTCCTCTGGCTCTTTTAAGGAGCCTTGTGGCACAACTGTTCAGTACTTGACGACTCTTCAAAAGCCAGCAGCTTGATCCTGCGCAGGGGCTGTTGGGAGAACGACCTGGGGCGGGGGGGTTGTTCCTATAAAGCAGCGATGCTCAACCTTCTTCATGCTGTGGTCCTTTCAGACACCTCCTTGTGTTGCAGTGACACCCCCCCCCCCAACCATAGCATTATTCTCACTGCTTCTGCATCACTGCAATCTTACTACTGTTACGAATTGCCATGTAAAGATGTGATATGCAGAATGTATCATCATGGTTACAATTTATACAGAATGGAACAGTTAAAATGAAAACACCGTGGGGCTGAGCCCCGGTGGTGTAGTGGTTGTGCGCGGGACTGCGGCCCACTGGGATGGAGGTTCAATTCCCGCTCACAGGAGCAAAGGCTGGGCCTCCTACTCCCACCACCAGGGCAGTGATGCCTAAAAAAAAAAAAAAAATTAAAACACTGTGATTAATCACAAAGCAATATGCAATTATACATTGTGAAATATTTCTGTTTTCCCATGATCTTAGGTGACCCCTATGAAAGGGTCGTTCTACCCCCAAAGAGGTCACAGCCTACAGGTTGAGAACCGCTGCTCTAAAAATTCCCAAACCCTAAATGCATTGCCATTGAGTCGTCCCAACTCATCGTCGATTTCTGAGACTGTAAATCCTTCCAGGAGCAGACTGCCTCATCTTTCTCCCACGGGGTGGCTGGTGGCTTTGAACCACTGACTGTGTGGTTAGCAGCCTGAGGCTTCCCCCGCAGCATAAGGATTCCCCCAAACCCGCTGCCAATGACGTGTGTTTTGTCGGTGCTACACCGCACCTTGGTTGTGGGATGATGTCCAACTGTCTACAGATGGGCTTTGGGTCTCTACCCCAACCCCCCTAGTTCCTAAATGTGCGCACACACACACACACACACACACACACACACACACACTGCCATGACCTTACAAATCTGGCTAGATCACAGAATACACCTTGGTACAGATAAGAGCTGTCAACACATGTAATTCAGGACAGATAACCCCTTCAGAAACAGTAGTGGGAATAGTGATATCATGAGAAGAGGGGGAAGGGGGAAAATGGGGAACCCAGCACAAGGTTGGATATAATAGATCCCACCCTCCTCTGAAAGAGATGAATAACAGAAATGTGGGTGAAGCGAGACAACGGACAGGGTAAGATACAGAATCATAATAATATATCATTGAGGCTGAGCCCCGGTGGCATAGTGGTTGTGCGCGGGACTGCGGCCCACTGGGATGGAGGTTCGATTCCAGCTCCACAGGAGCAAAGGCTGGGCCTCCTACTCCCACCACCAGAGGGCAGTGATGCCCCCCCCCCAAAATACATATATATATATCATTGATTGAGGATTCACATGAGGGTGGGAGAGGGAAAAGATGAACTTATACCAAAGGCTCAAGTAGAAACTATTTTGGAAATGATGGTGGCAATATATGTCCAAATGTGCTTGATACAATTGATGTATGAAATGTTATGGGCTGTAAGAGCCCCCATTAAAAATTTTTTTTTAAGAACTGTGAATGCCGACTCATCTGTAGGACCGGGTAGAACTGCCCCTGTGGGTCTCTTCCACCGGAACTCTTATTTATCTATTCATCTATTTATTTATTTTGGGGGGGATCACTGTCCTCTGGTGGGAATGGGAGGCCCAGCCTTGCTCCTGGAGAGCTGCTGGTGGATTTGAACCGTCAAGCCAGTGGGCTGCAGTCCCGCACTCAACCACTACGCCACCGGGGCTCAGCCCCTCCACCAAAACTCTTTGAAAGCAGAAAGGTTCATCTTTCCCCATGAGGATGACAACCCCAAGTGATGGGTCAGCATGGACTCCACCACCCCAACCACGTCTGGACAAGCAGACACCAGGCCTTTCTGGACGATCTTTAAGAACCAGGGATCACAGATAATGACGGGGGTGAGGGCATGCATGGAGGGTCTGGCCTTCCTCCCCCACGTGTGGACCCCCCCCCCCCCAATCAGCAGTTTGGCAATCACTAGGGGGTTGCTGGCCCCATTTACAGTCCACTCCGTGTTCCTGCCTCTACCCCCGGAAGTTCCCCCCCGGACCCACCACCCAGCCCTCTCCTCTGGAAAAGGCCAGGCACCCTGAGCCTGGGTCTGGAGGAGGCAGGGGGAGGTGGGACAGCCCACAGCCAATGGGGGCTCAGCCC
>PVJH01022219.1:0-37076 GCA_004026705.1 Nesogale talazaci | reverse complement strand
GGAGGCCCAGCCCCACTGCTGGAATTGAACCTCCGTCTCAGTGGGCCGCAGTCCCGCGCACAACCACTACACCACCGGGGCTCAGCCCATGAGAGAGTTTTCTATCAAGGGTACATTAAGAAAGCATCCCAACCCACTGCTGTCCAAATCCATAAGTTCAATATCAGCCCATATGTCCAACACCGATCTACAAGTCCTCCCCCATCTCACAGAGGAAAGCTGAATGCATCTGTGAGCAGGTCAGCGTCTCAGCGCTGGCAGGGGTCTCCACGCAGCTGCTCCAGCACCCAGGGCTGCATCAGGGCAGGCCCATGTGGCTTCTCCTCAGGGATGTCTCACAGGAAGTGAGCCTTGCCAGCTGAAGCAGGGAACCGGCTCAGGCAGCTGCACCCTGGTCCGACCATCAGAGAGCAAGAGACCCGAGAACTAGAAGGCGAGGCTCAGGGAGCCACTTATCTCTCGGCCCTTCAATCCATCCCACATGTGCTTATCAGTCAGGTTGGCACAATAAACCTTAACTATCTCACTGTCCCATCTGAACTTCCTGATGGGAATCAGCACCTGGCTTATCCCGCCCTCCACTTAGAGCAGATATGGGGCAATGCGACTGAGTAAACACCTCGGACCATTTCTGTCCATTTGTGCATCTGTAGCCCAAGGGTGCTGGGCCAGACTGCAGGGAGGGGAGGAGGGGGTCACATCCTGACTTTTGCAGATGGAACCTCACAGTCCAGGACAGTTAAGGAGCAGTCCCAGGCCACACAGCAACTTGGAGGCAGTGTCGGGATTGGAATTTGAGAGCCTGCCCTTCTGCCCCGAGTTTTTGCCACAGCCCCTCCGCCATGCCCAAACACCCGGAGGATGTGAGCGGCAGGAACCGCTGTGGGGCTGTCCGGTGGGAGCAGGTCCCACCCCAGGGGGGTCACAGGTAGTATCTTTCTGTTATTATTATTTTTAACCCTTTTACTGGGGCCTCTTACAGCTCTTATAACAATCCACACATCCATTGTCAAGCACATTGGTGCATATGTTGTCATCATTCTTCTTTCTGATATTTATGTGTAGATGTTTGCTAAGTGTTTGTGACGTTCTTTTGAGACACTGGGAATAATAATAATAAAGATTCAGTGAAAGTTAATTTCTCCATCTTACCCTCCCTGTCTTGCCACCCCAATTTGCGCTCCTTCTGAGTGTGTGTGTGATGCGTGTGTGTGTTCTAGCACTTTCTAGCTTCAACCAGTTTCACATCGCCCTGGTCCAGGTTGGGGCTCTGTATGCTCCAAGGGGCAAAATGACAGAGCCCTGGGAGAGTGGGTGAGCGTGGGGAAGAGGAGACTGTGGAGAGGAGATCAGATGGCCCCTTCCTGCCCAGGAGGGAGGAGGGAGCCAGGTAGGTGGGAAGGTTTGGGGACAGGGGTGGCAGATAAAGGGCTTTGGTAACCCAGAAAGGTAACCCAGGAAGGGCTTTGAAGGCTGCTAACGGGTAAATCCCATTCTTGCTTCCGCTCCCATAACCATTCTGCAGCGTATTGACAGCCTCGGTGGTCTGGTGGTGGTGAGCTGGACTGTGGTCCCTGGGGTCGGCGGTTTGAAGCCACCCGCAGCCCTTCGGGAGAAAGACTTGGACTTTCTACTCCCGTAATCAGTTATGGTTCTCGGAGACCCACAGGGGGTCACAATGAGTCGGCACCCACTGGATGACTGTGAGAGTCGACAGGCAATGGGATCCCTGGTGGTGGGGCAGATAGGTGAACAGTTCGAAACTGCCAGCAGCTCCTGGGGTGGGGGTGGGGGGGAACACAGGGCGTCCTCCGCCCACAGAGTTCCAGTCTCAGAGAGGCCTGGGGACAAGTCTACCAGGATGCCCTGAGCCCTCAACTCCACGGCGGGGAGCTGGTTTGTGGCACTCAACAGATAATTCCTGGAAACATCTCTGATCGAGGTCCCGGGTCTGATTCCAGGGAAGAGTTGTCTTGATGCAGTCTGATGGGGAGCCTGCAGCTCCCACCCCCTTCCTGGGGGTTCCAGAATAAATAGCTACAAGGACTGGAGGGGTGGGAGGGGTGGGGGACTGGTTCTCATCTTCCCTGTTGGGCTGTGGGGGTAAAGGTTGCCCTCTGAGAGCTGCCCCATCAAGGTCAGATGGGGGGTGGAGAGGCACTGGGCAGAGGCGTTGTGGCTGGGTCTGCCCTCTGAGGAAAAACCTCATCATGGCTTCTTACCCCCCCCCCCCCTACACCCCACCACCCCACCGCCTGACCGCTGGCTTCTGGTCAGAGAAGAAGAAACAGCCAGGCTCCCCCTCGGGGGTGAACCAGATTGCTATCTAGGGGCAGACCAGAAGAGAGTCTCAAAAGGAAGGCCAGGGACCGTCCAGTGGGTCCCAGAGGCTGCCTGCCCTGTAGCGGTGTGACCCCTGGCCCCAGGCTGTGGGGCACTGAGGGTCCCGCCCTTCCTGTTTCTCAGGGGGCTGCGGGCAGCCCTGGTGGGGTGGGACTGACCGCACTTGGGTCACATTTCGAGCTCACGTGTTTTTCTTGGAGCTGTGAGCTGTACAGATTGTATCTTGCCTGTTTTGACCCTGGGGGAGACAGACAGCAGCTGGGGGGTGGGGGTGGGGGTGGCTGGGGGAAGTAGATGGGCCCGAGAACCGGCCCACATCTGTCCGGTTCTTCTTTTGGTCCGTTTCGTAACTTCCCGTGACTTTTGAGCAAGGACAGGTGGTAACCCTTTGTGCCCTGAGGTGCGCAATCTTGGGTTTCTGCCGGTGGCCTCAGAGTCAGGGAGAAGGGGCCCTGGCTGAGCAGGCAGTCATGGCCGTCGGGGAGCGAGGTGTGTGTGGGGTCTGGACCTCCCACCCCTCCTGCCAGCCCTTCCGCGGCTACTTTGGTTTCTTTGTTTTTGCCTGTTGCCTTTTTACTTGATTAAAAATAAAGACATGAAAAAGAAATAATTTGTAAATTATCAAGGGTTCCTGAGGGAGGGAAGGGGCGAGAAGGGGGAAAAACGAGGAGCCAAGGGCCCACGTCGAAAGAAAATGCTTTGAAAACGGTGAGGTTAGAATACGCACAAATGTGCTTTTGAGGATGATAAACTGCCAATAAAATGATTTTTTAAAATTGTATATAACCGCCCCCCACAAACATCTTTTCTTGGGAGTTGGGCAAAGGTTTTCCCGAGCAGATGGTCAACCATCAGACTTCCACCACCGTCCCCATCTCATCCCTGCTGTCTGTCTGCCCTGACACTCACAGAACCTGGGCCACCCAACAGTCTGCCACGTGCCGCCCCCACCCCCAGTGACCATCAACATCCTTTTTTTCTTTTTTTGTTTTGGAACCTATGTCTTGATTGAAAACTAGAGCGAGCAGAGAGTGGCCACTTACGCTGTGGGCCCTTGTGGCTGTCGGACTGTTCCCTCCGCAGGAAGACTGTCCTGGGGTTCACGCACGCACATGGGGTGTAGAGGGAGGTTCCTAGTGTGCGCCTTATTCTTCAGCAAATACCGGGGAGCGCCCGGCCGCCCTGCGCCCTGCGAGGCGGGGGGTGGGGGTGGGGGCATGCCGATTCACAACGCCGACCCTGTTGCTGTTAGCGCCCATCTCCCTGCCGCCCGCAGCCCGCAGGACAAACACCACGCGCCCCGGGGCAACGCCAGGCTGGTGGGTGCTCGAGACCCGCGGGGTGTGCGGTGCGCGTTCATGCCTTCCAGCGCGGGCCTCGCCTGTCAGCACCCTGTTCCACCATCCTGGGCTGAGTCCAACCCCACGCCGCTCGGGGCTGGCTGGGCCTCCCTGTCGGTCCAGCTCCGGCTGCAAACCCCGCCGGAGGTCAGACGAGCCTCCCAGGTCCGTCCTCCGCTTCCTAGGCCGCCACCCACCCACCGTTCCCCACGCAATGCAGGAATTTGCTGCAGCGGCCACTCAGGACGCCCTGCCAATACTCCTGATGACAGGAGTTGATGAGGGAAGTTACGAGGCTATCACAAGTCACGATCCGACAGCCGTCAGGGGACA
Organism: Nesogale talazaci; assembly: GCA_004026705.1. Taxonomy (NCBI): domain Eukaryota; kingdom Metazoa; phylum Chordata; class Mammalia; order Afrosoricida; family Tenrecidae; genus Nesogale; species Nesogale talazaci. The sequence goes on along the minus strand of PVJH01022219.1, from coordinate 33,060 downwards.
GTCCTCGGTGTCCAGACACACCGCTCTCAGCTGGCAGCCAGCTCTCCTCCCTCGGCCCTCAGCCTCTCCGCCACCTGTCTCTGGGTTCCCGGCTCAGAGGGCCTGCCTGGGCCTCTGTCTCCCAGCCCACAGTCTCGGGTCAGACGGGGAGAAGGGAGTCCCTTGTCTCGGTGCTGCTGCTCTGAGTCAGGGGTGCTCAAAATGTCGATCGCAAATGTAGTGTGGGTAGGTCGCATGGCATGAAAAAGTAGACGGGTTAGGGTGAGGGTGAGAGTGAGGGTGGGTGTTAGGCTTAGGGTTAGGGTTCTTGTTAGGGTTAGACTTAAGAGCTAGGTGGAATGATTTTTAATTAAAAAAAAGATTAATTTTTTAAAAAGGGGGGTAGGGGAAAAGAGGAGCTTATACCAAGGGCTCAAGTGGAAAAGTTCAAGTGGAAATGAATATGGCAACATATGTACAAATATGCTTGATACAAATGATGTGCTGAATGTTATAAGAGCTGTAAGAGCCCCCAATAAAATCATTGAAAAAGAAAAAAAAAATTCTAGGTGGATGACAAGCGGCGGATGAGCACCCTGCCCCGAGTCTGCAGGCCCGTCTTCAGCGGGTGTCTCTGGTTTGGGGGACCTCTGCGCCTTCAGACAGAGACCTCGAATATGCTCTTCAACGGCTTCGATGGAGGAGTGGTTTTTGTCTTCAGGCTGACCATACACCCCGGAGGGGAAAACGTACCACGATGTCTAAAGTCACTGGTTCTACAGGAGAGTCTTAATGACACCCCTCCCCCACCCCCACCAGGAAACACAGGGCGTGACTGGGTTCACACTGCCTACTGAGGATAGAACTTAGCCCCACCTGAAACAGGCAACGCCTTCCAAAATGGGATTAGAGCCACAGGCCTCGAGCCTAGTAGTATCATCCACCACAGCAGGGGCTGGGGCTGGAAGGGCCGTCTGAACAGACTACATCTCCCATCTCAGCAAGGACGACACCAGGCCCCGGGGAGAAAGCCCTGGACTTGGCCTCTGTCTGCCCGTGAGGGGAGCCGGTGGCCAATCTCCACTCAAAACCATCCTCTCGTGCAGAGTGGATGTCGCCCCCTGGGTTCCCGAGGCCGTCAATCTTTTCGGGAGTAGAGAGCCTCTCTTTGCCCCAGGGAGCAGCTAGCTGTCTCTAACTGCGGACCTTGGGGTGAGCATCCCAGAGAATGGGTCACTCCACAACCCGATCTGTTCGTGGCCAATTCTCTAGGCAAACTCAAAGGGTCCTGCTACCAACAGTCTTCCCCGCGAATAATTGTGGTTCTCTCCCGAAGTCCCAGCTCTCCTACAGGGCGTGTGAGGGACTAGAGGAGGATTTCCAGATAGAGGAGCAGATGGACAGGGGCCTAAGGAAGGCCACCTGGCCTGTGGACACAGCCAGCGAGGCAAGGGGAGCGCAGAGTGGTGGACAAGGGACGGCATTAGCTCGTGCCTCTCTTCGGTGAGCCCCACCACAGGGCCCCCCCGTATCACATCCTCGGATCTTGGGGCAGGCCTCGCCTCCTCTGGGAAGCTTCTCCTGACACCTCCACAGTCAAAGCCGGCTGCCGGGGAGCCAATTCCGACTAGTGGAGGCGCCCTGTGTAGTGTCGTGGAACTGCTGCCTTAAAATCATGTCTCAAGGGCCAGGTTTCTGCAAAGAGAGCAACAGGACTTGCGTCTGAGCCACTTCTGAGGGGACTCAAACCCGCCACCTTTCTATTAGTCACTATATGCTTAAGCACTTGACCCCCTCAGGAACACCCCGGATGGTCAAGCCTCCTCTCTTCCCTCCCGACCCTCTGAGGGACCTGTGTCTTTCAAAGCGCTGGACTTTGGGGCTTCTTGGCTCCCTCAGAGTCCTGATCGTCCTCCCTCCTCTTGCCTGGAGAGCAGGTGTAAGCTTGTCACTGTCCCTAACAGGACTTTGGCTGGAGGCTGCAGTCAGGTGACCAGGGTCGGCTCTGTGCTGGGAGGACCTGCCCTGCCCCCAGGAGTCTCTTATCTGAAGCCGGTCACTCAGAGGGATGCAGAGAGCTGGTAGGCATTTGATGGGATCCAAACATGCCAGCCCACAACTTGATATCCTGGGACCAGCCCAGCCTCCTGGCTCTGGGCCTCTTCAGACTCATTACCCAGGAAGGTGCCCTCTCTGCACTCAGACGTTTCCGACTCCCCCCTCTCTGACTCAGCCTTCTTTATGGGTGTTCATTTCCACAACTCCTGCCACCCTGGCCCTCTGCCACCCCAGGGCCTCCACCACCTGCTCTCTCCCAAGCCTCCTCACCTCCTGTTCTATTTTCCATATCATCAACCACTCTCTTCCTTAAACCTTTGACCCTCTGTCTTCCACAGCAGGGACAGCCCCACTCTGGTCCGACTGTTGTCCAACCCCAAGGGAAACCAGAGCCACCACAGACCAAGGCTTCCAATCTTCCCTGAACCTCAAGTCACCAGCATTTCTGTTCCTGCTCTCCAAAGGGTCGGTCCGTGTCTCCCCACATCGCTTACCCTGGACCATACTCTCACTTCGCTGGGCGGGCCTGCCCACAGAAAGGACCTGCTTGGGGAACACCACCAGCTGGCAGGAGTAGGGTGTGGCCACTTCCTTCCGACATGGGCCCACGTAGGGCCCTTTTGCCTTGATGTTCCCGTTGGGCCAATCAGGCTTTCTCTGAGCTGCCCACGGTTCAAGGTTCTCCTTGCCTGGTCCTCTTGGCCTGAAGGCTCTTCCTGCCAACTCCGGCACCCTCTTCCCGGCTGGAGCTTTATCCTGATATGTCTCTTGTACTTTTAACTGCATATTGACATCTGCATCCAAGAAAGCCTGAACTTGCAACTTGCTTGCTGCTTCAGCTCCCACAAGGGGTTCTCCCTGCACAGCTTCCTGGAGGGGGGTCCTCTGTCTGCTCCGGGGAACCGTCTGTGTACCTTGGGGACCCTTGTTGCTCTTGCCTGACCTCAGGCCCCATCTGCCCCATGCTCCACTGCCCTTGATTGTCCTTCTTCCAGTCACTGCCCTGCACCAGTCACCTTCCCCTCCGCTCGGTGCCCCCAGGGTCTGCGATGAACTCTGTGTGCACCGGGCCTCCTCGGTCCCCTTCCCAAAACCTTGACTCTACTTAACTGTGCTAAGACTCGATCTCCTTAAGCCCGTCTCCTCTCTTGTCTTCGGAATCCCCACTTCCTGTCTGCCTCCTTTTACCTTCTTCTCAGGCTCCCCTTCCACAGACGACTCCTTCATGCTGGTGCTTCTTGGTCCTCTCCTCTTCTCAGTCAACGCCCTCACTCCGTGGGTAGATGCTTCCCAAATGCTGATATGTGGACCAGTCCCCAATTCTCTCTCAAGTCCAATCAGGATTTCCCCCCTCCTTGAGCCCAGATTTTACGCTCTAGCTGGTGAGAGGATCCACGTATCATGTATATCTCTAACTCGAGGTGTGCCAAAAGGAATTTAGGGTCATCCCCAAAAGCTGCTCTCTCAAGGTCTCTACCCCCAGAGAGTGAGAGGCCAGGGTTACTCTCTCTGTCCTTCCAGGAGGTCACCAGGTACTGCCACTTCTACCTCCTACATTCCCTTCCCACTGTCTGTATGTCCTGGTCCCATGGATGTGCTCTTGGTCCAAGGCTGCAACGTTCCCTAACTGCATCACCGATCGCACCTCCCCATCCACTTCTTGATTCTCATTTTATTTCCCTCCATTACTTTTCTCAGAGTCTCCGATGCTGTGCCAAGCACAACCTCCCATTGCTTCCCCCCGTCAGCATCACCATTTATCTTGGGCTCTCTGCTTCCAGAGAGAAACACGTCTGGAGATCACTGAAGATAAGGGTGCTGTAGCAAAGTGTGGTGAAGAAACTAGATTGTGCCCAGCTATCAGAAAGAATAGTGTCTGGGATCTCAAAAGGCTTATCTTCAAACAAACAGCCATCCAAGTGAGGTACGCTCACAAAGACCACATGGATGAAGCACACCAGTCTGTGTGCTCCCAGGATTGCCAATCATATAACCCAGATACGGAAGGGCAGGGCATCAGAGCTTTGATTGTGAAAACTTGGTTTGCTGGGGAAACCCAGAATCCATTACAGCGTCCACCAGGGATTAAGCCTCTGGAGAATCTCCCTCTGATGAGAATAGCCATGTTATCAGACAGACAGCATTGTAAAGTGGATGCTGGCCATCGTAATTATGCTAAAATGTAATAGCTCGCCATTTGATCTTTGACACACTTAAAAGTTGTTTCAGTTAAAAAAAAAAGTGAAGGGGAAAACCGCAGGGATTAGACCTTAGGTGCATTCCTTCTGACCCTAGACTGGAGATGTGACTAGCCTTCTGACGCAGCCAAAAGCTTGGGAAAGTGGATTATGGCAGCCGCAGTGAGGCTGAACAACCTTATCATTCGATCTCCCTCTTGACCCATTTTAAATTTGTTCTAGTTTTTCATGGGTTCTCTTCTCTTTTTGAATGATGTTTTTCTTTTCCAAACCATTTTAGTGGGAGTGATTACATACCATCCCATCGATCAATCACATCAAGCAGGTTGTACAATTGCTACCGCAATCCATTTCAAAACATTTTCTTCCTTCTTTAATTCCTTGATATCAGCTCTCTTTTACCCCCCTCCCCAATTCACCATATCTACTAGAAAAGCTTATTCTTCTTGTAGGTTAATCAATCCAGAGTTTCATAAACAGAATAACATCTAAAAAAAATTCAAGAGGTCTACCCACAATGACAAAACACATCAGAGGTAAACCCCAATATGAAAAACAACCCTCAAAAAACCACAGCAAAAGCAGCCACAGAAAACATTGGAAACCAGATCAGCCCAGAGAATATCAGAGCGGGAAACAAGTGACAAGATTTTAACAATTCAAGTCAGGCTCATCATTTTGATTTCTGACAGTTAGCACCCCCATACTCCCTGTTTGGTAACCAGTCTATTGCCCTCCCTTCCATCCCTCAATCTGAATGGAGGGAAATCACCAGAGGTTGATTTCCTGTTAGATGTCAAAAATGTATGCTGGGTTCCCATTATCCTCCATAGCCTTCAGCAGACCATAATACTGATTGAGGATCTCCTGATTTACTTTGATATTAGCTCTTTCTTCTCCTTCTCCTTCTTCTGCTTTGGTGCCTTTCCACATATGAAATCCAGGATTGGTAAATCTATAGAGACAGTACTGCATGAATGGTGTCTTGGGGTGGTGGTGACAGGGGAGACTGAGGGTGGGGGCTGGGAGCGAGTAAAAATAGATACTAGAAAGAAGAAGGTGTTCTGAAATCGTAGCAAAGATTGTGCAACTCTTAATATGATTAGACTATTGAATCGTTCGCGATGTGAATTATGTGCCAATGGAAATGTTGACAACGAGACAGCGCCCCTGGCTCTGGCCCTGTCTTCCTCTGCTGCGGGGGTGGTGCTTGCTAGATCCTGTGGAGTCCATTCTGACCCATAGCCAACCCCGTGCAAATGGCAAGGAGACACGGCCCGTCCCTGTGCCATCTGCACTGCTGTTCCTATGCTGGAGCCCATTGCTGCCCCATGGGGTCAGTCCATCTCCTTGGGGGATCGCTCATTTCCTTTACCCTTCTCTTTCAGCAAGCATGAGGTCCTTGTCCCGGGACTGGCCTCTCCTGAAAATATATCCCAAGGACGTCAGAGGAAGTCTTGCTATCTTTGCCTCTAAGGAGCATCAGGGGCTCCTTACTTGTCAAGGGCCATATGGATATGATGACGTCATTCCTGGGCCAGATAGAGCAAATCGTCGATTAATTCACCCCTCATGGGATGACTGGGATGGCTCCTCTTCAGTAGGGTGTGCGCTGTTAGGTGGTGGTGATGAGAAGGCCTTCGGGCTGGACGTTCCTCAGCCCTGCTCTGCAGGTTCCTCTTTGACCTCTGAGCACTGGCTGGACTGAAGCATACCCAGTTCCCCCAACGTCCTGCACAACTACAGCCAGGCCTCAGGACCTTTGCACGGCCTTTGGACCATTCTCCACCACTCCCTCCACCTGGCTAACTCCTACCTGCAGGGTCACCATTCCCAGTAAGGTGGGACGCTTCCTGGCCCCCTCCTGGCCCCCTCTGTTCCCCCCACTAGACTCCTGAGAACTGGGCTCAGTTTTGCATCCACAGCACACAGTCAGGACAAGACAAATCTACTATTGACTGGAATATGAACGAATGAGCGAATAGTGGCTATTGAGGAAAGGGGTGCATTCTGGGAGACACTATGTGAGATGAATGCAAAAGCATTACACACTTCATGAAACCAGCGTTCAAATGGAGAAGAGGGCTCAGAACTAGGGACTGGTCGTGTGAAAGGTGGTGGTGGTGGTGGTGATTGGTGTGTGTGTGTGTATGATGTGTGTCACAAGGCGATTCTGTAGCTGGAGCAGATGGTGAGTGTGCAGGATGTGTCTCCGATGGGTCTGGAGAGGCCAGACAAGGGGCAATGCCTGCTGGGATCTGGGCTACCTAGAGCGTGACTTTGCTCAGGCTGGAACGAGACAGACTGTCCCAAGTGCTCTTGATGGACAGGCATGAGCAGTGCCCAGCAGAGGGGAGTCTGGGGAGCAAGTGATGAGAGGTCCAAATGAGTGGCAGTGAGCGTGTGATCCAGGCCAGGGCCAGAGGAGGAGTGCTTAGATGGGTGTGATCACGGCTCAGGCAGTGTGAGGGCTGCAGGAGAAGAGAGGGGAAGGGTGATCATGTGGTTACGGGCTTGGGTTCCTGCATGGATAATGGAGCCCATCACCAAGATGAGGGCCGGGGGAGAAGCACTCATAAGCAAAACAGAGTGAGTTCTCTTTGTTTTTCTGACCAGGCTTGCGAAATGTATGTTGGAAGTGGCTATCAGGTTTGAGGGGAGCTTTTTAAGGGACCCATTGAAGGGGTCTGGGAGGGGAAGCCAGAATCAGTAGTCTGCTGGAAGCAGGTCACATCAGCTTCAATGAGCTGCTGGTTAAATCTCCAGAATGGCGGCAGTGGTTCAATTTAGTTATTCTTAAAACCCATCAGCTACTGTGTCAACCCAGTCCACATGGAAGACGCACACCAACCCCGGGTGAGCCACGGATGGTAAGTACTAAATCCAAGTCAGAAGGAAGGAATGGTACCAGGGTTTAAGTTGTGGACACTTGGTTTGCATAAGGCTATGGACGACAGTGGAGGCCCTCCAAAACCCCCTTTCAGGGTTCGCATATGGATCAAGCCTCCGGGGAGTCCCCTCTGACCTTAGCTAAGGGGACAGGAATAACCTTGTTAGCAGTCAGGGTGCACTGTAAAGTCAATTATGACAGATTTGGTTAGGTTAAAAGGAAATGTCTTGTCATTTGATCTCCCCTTTGACCCATTTTAAAGAAGGGCAGCAGAGCCTTGTTGGAGAGCGTCCGAGGGCGGCCCCTCAGGAACTGAGACTTGAACTTGAACTCTGACTGGGGAGGAGTTGATTTCTCAGAATGGAGTTGACCAGGACGACATGAGTCCAGTAAAGCCTGTGAGAGTGGAGCCTTCAGGACCCTCATCTGCTGATGGGGCACGAGTCCAGGTAAGGAGAAACAGCTGCTAATGACTGGATCTTAGAACGTGAGTAATGTGATTCTAGGAAGATTGGAAGTTGTCAAAAGCGAAATGGGACACATAAAGATGGATATCGTAGGCATTAGTGAGCTGAAGAGAATGAGTATTAGACCTTTTGAATCAGAAAATCGTGTGATCTACTATTCCAGGAATAACATAATCAAAGAGGAATGCCTGACTTTGGCATTCATCATCAAAAAAAGGGCATCGAAAAATCCACCAGGAAGTATAATGTTGCCTGGGATAAGATTACATCTCCCTGGCATCAAGGAAACCCAATCCATACAACGATTACTCAAATTTATGCACCAATCCCCCAAAGCTAGTGATGAAGAAATTGCATAATTCTACCAAGAACTTGAGTTGGAAATTGGAAAAACATGCAATCGAGAGACATCGATAATTATGGGTGACTGGAATGTCAAACTTGGAAACAAAGAGGAAGGAACAGTGGATGGAAATATGATCCAGGTGATGGAAATGAAGCTGGCGGTCACAGGATAGAATTTGGCAAGACCAAATACTTGTTTATGGGAAATACCGTGTGTGTGGTTTTTTTTCTAACAGAAAAGGCAACTTTACACATGGGCTTCTCCAGATGGACTAGACAGAAAGACAATTGTCTCCCTCTGTGGGGGAAGACACAGTAGGGAAGCTCAATACCAGCAGCGACTGTGTCGGGGCGACTGTGGAACCGTCAATGGCTCGTATGTAAGTTCCTGATAAAGCTGAAGAAAACGAAAGCAAGTCTAGGAGAGCCACAGTATGATCTTGAGTCTCGAGAGCTGAATTTTGGGAACATCTCAAAATCAGATCAGCTGCATCGAGCACAATGACAGAAGACCAGGGGAGCTGGGGGCAGACTTCAAGGCCACCATTCATAAGGATAGTCATGAAAAGGTAGGAAAGAAAGAAAGGTCCAAGTGGATGTCAGAAGATACCCTGAAACTCACTCTTTTTTTTTTCTTCTAAAAATCATTTTATTGGGGATTCGTACAGCCATCACAAGCCATCCATCCATCATGACAAGCACATTTGTCCATTGGTTGCCAGCATCATTCTCAAAACATTTGCTTTCTACTTGAGCCCTTGGTACCAGCTCCTCATTGTATCCCCTCCCCCAACCCTCCTGGCTTCACCAACCCTTGATAGTTTATAAGTTATTATTATTTTGTCATGCCTCACACTGTCTGACATCTCCCTTCACCCACTTTTCTGTTGTCCATCCCCCAGGGAGGGGGTTACAGGTAGATCATTGTGATGGGTTCCCCCTTTCCACCCCACCTTCCCCTTCCCCTCCAGGCATCGCTACTCTCATTACTGGTCCTGAGGGGCTTCTCTGTGCTGGATTCCCCGCGTTGCCAGTGAAACTTGCTCTTAATCGTAGAGAAGCTAAAGCAAATGGAAGAAAGGATGAAGCAAAGAGTCGAATAGAAAGGGCCAAAGGGGCAGCTGGAGAAAATAAAGCCAAGTGCTACAATGACATGTGCGAAGACCCAGAACGAGAAAGCCATAAGGGAAGGAGACTCTCAGCATATGTGAAACTGAGAGAATTCAAGAGAAAACTCAAGCCTCAAGGTGCTAGGAAGATCAAGGGTCGCAGCCTTCAGTATGGATAACTCAATGGAAAGAAAACCAACGTCTTCCCAACTAGACCCATAGGTGACGTAACGATCAATGCAGAAAAGCTTGACGTTGGACATAGTTTTAGGAGAGACCAGTCCTTGGAGAAGGACTTCTGGCTTGGTAAATGGGAGGGGCATTGAGGAAAAAAGAAGGCTTTCAGCCAGGTGGACTGACACCGTGGCCGCACCCATGAGCACAGGCAGAGGAGGATGTGTAAGGATTGCACAGGACCACATGATGCTTCATGGTGTTGTGCACAGGGTTGCTATGGGCCCTAGGGTTGCTATGGATTCTAGGGTTGCTATGGGTCCTAGCCAACTCAATGACATCTAACAGCAATAACAACAACAAAGTTGTTTCCATGAAAACAAAACAAAAAAACAAAGAGGGAATACACGTGGATTCCGCCTCAGGAGCATCCCAGTCAGGGCTCGATCTAGTGTGCCACTGACTGTCTAGACTTAAAGTTATGGAGGAAATATGAACGAGGCACATTAAACTTAAAGTTACATTGCTCCTGTAGCCATCACATTGTAGATAACACGCAAAAAATTAAGTAGTCTTTCTCCGGTATTAAAAGGTGATTATCCAACTAAGGACGGAAGTTGCTCACACAGCTAATAAGTTATTATTTCCAATGTTTTCTGACTGATTAATGCAAGTGAAAGTATCATCCGACGTTCGTGTGAGAACCCCACTCACTCTCCCTTGTCAATTGTCAAAAGTCTTGAGTATTTATTATCTAGTTTTAATATAACTCTTAAAACTATATGTTGGCTATCGACACAAGATTTTGGCAAAAATCAACCCCAAAGACCATCTATAGATGTACAATTTACCATACAGAAGACGATCATCAGCAAATAAGCGCAATGTGATGACTCTGTCATTAAGGGAAATGAAATTCTGGTAATGCTCCTACAATGAAACTTAAAAACACGAAGCTGAGCAACACGACCCACTCACTGCCATCAAGGCAATGCTGACTTAGAGGGACTCCCTCTGAGTTTCTGAGACTGTGACTTTGGTTTTTTTGGGGGGTAGGGGGACATCACTGCCTTCTGGTGGTGGGAGTAGGAGGCCCAGCCTTTGCTCCTGTGGAGCCGCTGCTGGAATCGAACCTCCATTCCAGTGGGCCGCAGTCCCGCGCACCACCACGACGCCACCGGGGCTGAGCCGAGACTGTGACTTGTTAAGGGAGCAGAGAGCCTCAGCTTTCTCCAGTGGATCTGCTGTTGGCTTCGAAGTGCTGACCGTGCCGATTGTAGCCCAACCCATCAATACCGACACCACCGGGACTCCTTGAGCAATGGAGTCAGTCAGTCAGTCAGTCAGTCACACACACACACGCACGCACACGCCCCTGAACGGTACCACCTACATAAAGTATATAGAATCGACGAAGGGATAGAAGTCCAAGACTACTCGTGGTTGCTAGGGACAGGGAGAGTGGAGCACTGGCTTTCTGTTGAGGGAAGGGGGAGGGGGAATGGAGCATTTTGGAAACAGTGGTGTGATGTGGTTGGTTGCATGACATGGTGAACGTAATTGACCCCACTGGATTGAACACCTACAAAGTACAGGAATGGAGAACGTTTTGCTGAGTGTGTATGTGTGTGTGTGGGTTTTAACCACATTTAAAAGGTATTTTTAACCACAATAAAAAGAGACTGTATATTTTATTATTTTAATTGCCAAATATCCCTTATGTCCATAAAATGTCTATATTAAAAACAAAGGAACACACACACACACACACACACACACGCATCCCTCTATTCCTCCATGGAGCCTGTGGCTGGTTTTCAACACACCACAAGGTAGATGCTGTAGGTTGAGGAGTCGCCAGGAGATCGGAGTCTCTAGAAGGGTTCACAGAAGAGAGGAGATGACTGGCAGAGATTGCTGAGGCGAGGGGATGGATAGTCGGAGAGGCCCGGAGGCTGCCGTCCCACCGTGAGGCCGAGCAGAAGGCAATGAGGTGGGCAAAGGGGTGGCCTAAGAAGCCAGTGGACGGCTAAGAACAGGGACCTGGGAGGAGAGGAAGGCTCAGAAAATGACCACTGCAGAGCCAGTGGCTAGAGCGCCACTCCGATCCCAGCATGGAGCTGCCCATGAGGATGTCTTTAGTGCGTCCTTCCTCTGCCAGGACAGGCCTGTGGGGAGACTGAGGCGTGGCAAGGCTAAGCCCGCCCGGGTTGAGCACTCAGGACTGAGCAGAGATTTGAATTTGAGCGGATTACCCCTTGGGCTGCGAGCACATGGTGGAGGCCCACCTTTTGAGGCGTCTACTTTAAGCACCACCAAAATTGTGAAAAGGAGAGTGAATTAATAGAAGATCAAATAAAGGCAAGCCCCGATTCGTTATTACTGGAGCTTCAATGGACACCTTGTCCCAGTGATGAACGTCAGGTGAGGGGGCCGAGAGCCCAGTTCTGTTTCCTTCTAGCTCGTGGCCGTGTGTCCAGCTCGATCGACAAGGCAGGAGGATGACACAGAGGCACATTTCTCCTTAGGAAAGCCCCTCGGGGTATGCCTGTTAGTGGCTCCAGGATAGGATTGGTAGGATGGGAGTTAGGGTCCACAGATATCAAACTCAAACCCAACCCACTGCCTTGTAGTTGATTCTGAGTCATGGCGACCTGCAGGACAGAGCCGACGTGCTCGCTAGGCTTCCCAGAGCTGCAAGCCTGGCAGCCTCATCTTTCTTTCATGGAGAGGCTGGTGGGTTTGAACCGCTGACCTTGCAGTGGGCATCCCAATGTATAACCCACTACATGCCCAGAGATCCATACAGGCATCAGAAGGGCTGGCAAAGTCCCTCTCAACTCTGGTTCTGGTCACAATTTGATGTGTTCCTTGTAGCACTTGATGCTTGTTCCTGGTACAGAGTGCCCACTGCCGCTATATTATCAAGAACCTGGATTTGTCTCTATTTTATTTCCTTCTCTATGCATTCACTCTTCTTTCCAAAATGTTTGATGGTGGCTACACTTCAACAATCTTGACAGGCACACTTCGGTGATACTGATTATGTCCTTTCTGTGGTGAGACCATTACCAACCGGTATCCTGTTCCAAATGAGTAACCATTGACATCAACTTAAGCCGTGACCACTTAGGCAAAAACTCCACTGCCCCGCCCTCTTCCTTCCATCCCCGGTCAGAGCCACCTTAAGTACAACAGAACAAAACTCTGCCCAGTCGTGCCCGATTCTAGCAAGAGTGAGATGTTTGAGCCCTCTCTTATAGACACCATGTCAGTCTGGCTCATTGCGGGGCTTCTGCTTCTGCCTCTTTCCCTCCTCTTCCTCCTCTTCCTTCTTCAATGACTCTGGGTTAGTCCAGGTAGACTACAGAAACAAATTCATAGACACACATATGGATATAAGGGTACGGTTTATATACAAGAGGAATGGAACATTGAGAAAGCATCCCAACCCAGTCCAGTTCAAAGTCATAAGTCCGATATTAGCCCAAATGCCCAACACCAGTCCATAAAGCCTCCTTCCGACTCACGAAGTCACAGGTCAGTGGGTGCAGAATCCCAGCGCAGGCAGGGGTCTCCCCATGGTTCCTCGCTTCCAGGGTTCAGGGCCCATCCACAGCATCCAGTGGTGGTAGAAGCAGCTCGGTGCTGGCAGGGGTCTCCATGCGGCCTCTCTAGCTTCAGAGGTCTGGTTCCATCAGGGTAAGTCTGTGTGGCTTCTCCTCTGGCTTCTTCAGCTCCTCAGACTCTGCCATCTTGTCTTGTCCGTAATTCCTTGTCTCGGAGACTGACTCAAAACAACTGGGGAAATAGCTTCCCCACTGAGGGAAATATCGCGAGATTTCCCAGAAGTCTCTGTAGAAAGCCATGCCCACACAGAGGCCTCATTGGCTGCTCAATGGCTATCTCCAGATTAACAGGCTAGACTCCACCTCTACATCTCAATCATGAAATTGACATAGGCTCATAACCGCCACAGACTTTATTTTACCAAGCACGGTATTCTGCTCCAGGGACTGGTCTTTCCTGATAACATATTCAAAATGCAAAGGATGAGATTTCACTAGCCTGCGTTTCAAGGACCATTTGGCTTCTAAGACATGTTTGTCTTCTGGCCACCTCTCTGCCTACAGCAATCTACCTTGTGGAATGCTGAGAAGGTCAGACATACAGAGATCTTTCAGCTCTCGGTAACTTTCCTCCAAATTTCTTGACAGAGCTAAGTGGGTGCTTCAAATATTGTGTCTTTTATGTGGTGTGCTGTCAATTCCTCGAGTTTTGCTTTGCAGTTTGGACTTCTCTCGGCCACATGCAGCCTCCTGAAAAGGTTCAGGGTGGCCAGTTCTCTTCGGTGCAGCCACCGTGTCTTCCTTTCATCTTCTGATTCCCCCTGCATTGTTCGTGATAACACCTGTCCAGTGGTCGATCCTGCGGCGTCTAGGACTGGGCCTGCTGAGTCACGTGGTGGCTCACATTCAACCGCCAGCGTGTTTCCACAGCAGCTACCCCACTCTGCATTCCCACCAGCCAGAGAGGAAGTCTCCTTCCTCCCCACTCTAGCCAACAGCTGTGGCTTGTCCCTTTGAAAAGACAAAACCCCAAACACAACCATTTGTGCTTTCTATTTGCAGCGCCCTGAGGCCTAATGCCTCGGTCCCTGGTGGTATGTGTGGTGAAGTGCCTGGCGGGTGGACGCTTCAGCTGCTTCATGGGAGGAAGACGTGGCCGTCTGCCGTTCGTTCTGTCTGGTAGGGTCACTGCGATCGACTTGGTAGCAGCAAGCTTTTTTCCAGTGCCTCATGAGGAGTCCTGGTGGCGCTGTGGTTAAGCACTCAGTTTGAACCGAGAGGTGGGTGGTTCGAATTCCTCAATTGTTCCTTGGGAGAAAAGATTGCCGATCGGCTGGCACCAAAGATGAGAGCCTCAGGAATCCCCGCCGGGGGACAGTGGTGCACGGTCCTTTATGAAAGGGGACGGATTTGAGGCAAACAGTACCAACAGAGGCTAAGGATTCTGGGCATCTTGCTATCTGTTCATTGGCCCTTGGAATATCTTCTTTGGGGATCTCTCTGTTCCGGTCTTTGTCCATTTTTGATTGGGTGGTTTGCCTCTCTGCTGCTGCCCCTGGTATTTCACTGGACTGAAACACACAAGCGATCGGGCAGTTTCAAACTCGGTCCTTCTCTTTAGTACATTGGAGAAGCCCCATGCGAATCCATCCGCCCTGCTCTCCGGCCTGGATCCCCCGGTGATTCCCACCAGGGTCGGGAGGTTTCCAGTGCTGGGTTGAGATCTGGTAGCCATCTGAGAGCTCAGATCAGTGAGTCATTGCCAGCATTACAATGAGAACCGGGAAGCTAAGTGGAGGCCCACGGACGATGTCAAGAGTCTGCTCTGCAGAATCACACGCTTGGCTTCAAGTTTACCCATGTGATGGGAAATGGCCTGCTTTCTGGGAATAAATGAAACCCACGGCGGTCTGACTGCCACTGTCTATGGCGTGAAGGTCTATGCATGAGTGGCCACTCAGAGAAGGCCCAGCCCTGGCCTCAGGGAACGGGTGGAGGCCTGAGAAGCTTGAGTCAAGGTGATGGGAGGCCCTAGATTTTGGGGGGAGGGGGTGGAGGTGGATTGTCAAGGAAGACTCCCTGGAGGTGTCAATGGTGACCTTTTGTGTGACAGAAAGAAACATCCCCTGGCATGGTGTAATTCTCACATTAATATGGCTGAGTCCATTATTGCTAACATTATGCCCATTCAACTCATTACTTTTCATCATTTTCATTGGCCTGCATCTTTAGCAAACACGACATCGTTTTGTAGTGAACCCGTCTTTGCCGATGATGTGTCTAACGTAAGTAATTCTAAGTCTGACCATCTATTGTCTGAGGGATGTCCTGGTTACAGTGCGTCCATCGGCTGGCTTCTCAGGGAAGTCTCAAAGGTTTGCCAGGGCGACAGGAAAGTGGGCAGGACTTGGCGGGGTGAGTGAGTGGCATGTGGAAAGACACAAGGCAGCCATGGTGGGGGGAGCAGCGGGCCGAACCGTGGAGGTGGAGCTTGCCGTCTGAGCCCGGGAGGGGCCTTCACGCCTGGTCACGTGCCGGGAACTGAGATCCGATGGAGTGATGGAGCTGTGGAAGAATTTTGGGCAGAATGACATGAATAGATTAACATCTTTGGAAGATGACTCCGGGCGGCCAGAGGAGGGTGGCTTAACGGGGAGGAGACAGGAGGCAGGGCGTCCGTACGGTGACTGTTGCTATAGGAAGGCCTGATCTGGGGCAGTGGGAGGAGAAGGGGGTGGGGGGTAGAGGGGAGGCGGGGGAGGCACTCTGGTGCGAGGCAGTGAGGAGGACGTCTGTGTTTCTGACTCTGGAGACGTCTGTCTGCCTGGTGTTCTGTGGGCGGGGATCAGGAGGCACAGCCAGTTGGGAGCAGAAGCGTTTCTTTTCATGTGGCACTGCTCGGTGGGCGGGTCAGCCGGAGCAGAGGAACGAGGCCAGACCAGAAGTACAGATTGGGGTCACTGACCTGGGGAAGCATCTAGAATAAAGCGGGTGGGGGTTAGCCACGTCTGAGGTTGTCCAGGGAGAGGTGCCCGCTACAGAGCAGGGCAGCCATGCCAGAGGGGGAAGACCCAGGTGCCACAAAGACCAATGGGATCAGGAGGAGAGACAGGGCTGCAAACGTTCCAGACAGCATGTTCCCTAGAGACTATGGGGGGTGGGACGGGGGGGGGGGGATGACACTGGTGCCCTGCTAAGTGTTGCAGTCATAGGCAGAGGGCAGAGACCAGGCGCTTGAGAGTGGGTGGAGCCACCACCCAGCAGCCCCCGGGAGGTACAAAGAGTTAACCCCTTCGTGGCTCACCCAAACGTTGGCAGTTCCAGTCCACCCAGGGCCAACGTGCAGGAAACCAGCCACCAGTGGGGGTGGATCGGAGAGCCGTTGGCGTGGTTTGGGGGTGACCCTTGCAGGCAGAGTAGCAGGGTTGCATCTAGAAGCTGTGCAGAGAAGAGGCGCCCTTCCTCAGGGCTGGTGCAGCCCTCGTGGAAGCACGCTGGGCGGATGTGACAAGGAGGGATTTTGGACTTCAGCCCCCGTGTACCTCGAGGCGGGACCTCTTTGTGCAGTGGGCAGCCTGCACAGCTGTCCCCCAGGCCTGGGGTGCCAACATCGTTTTTCTAGGAGCTGACCAGGGGGGAGGGGGCAGCAGAAATGCCGGAACCCTCCCTGGGGAAGCAGGGTCAGTTTCAGATGCCTGTGCTGAGGGTCAGGAGATGGGACGGTGGTAGATTCAGAAAGCAGGGGGGATCCTGAGTGCGGAGACCCCAACAGGAAGCCAGGTGGGAGCCCCAGCAGGAGGCACAGGGCTGGGGCAGGGCGGGGGCCAGGGCAGGGCTGAGGGAGAGCGGGCCTTGTGCAGGGTGCAAGGTCATGGCTGCAGGGAGTACTGGCTCTGAACCTGCCCTGGGCGTGGAAGAAGACGCTGAGCAGGGACATGGATCGAGGCCAAGCCTCAACTGACCACTGGGGACCAACAGCTATAACACCCAGCCAGGGTGACACACAGACCGTCCAGGGAGAAGGCCCAGAATTGACAGACCAGGCTGGGCAGGCCTGGCCGGGACCCTTGGTTTTCTGATGATTTAATTGCTCACTATGGAAATACTTCAAACATGCCCACGGGTGGCGAGAAACTAAAACGAACCCTCTTATCCCCATCATCCAGCTTCAACACGGATGTGCTTTTGCGAGTCTCCCTTTATGTATGCCTTTCCAGTGCCTTCCGGAAAGGACCTTGACAAGACAAAAAGCAATCAATCACAACGTACGGTTTCAAAAACGACCTGTGCGCTGATGCTAGAATAAAGCCACGAAATGTTCATCAATGAAAGCATCACTCCTGATTTCATCAGAATGAGCTATTGTGAGGATGTCAGTGAATGGTCTTCCAGTCTTTTTCCTGTGCTTAGATACCTCTCTCTCTCTCTCTCTCTCATATACACACTTGCTTCAAGCCTACCCCCCAAGCCTCCCTGCCCAGGCTGTCCATGTGCTGGCTTTTCAGACGCAGCCCTCCATGCCTTGTCTGCGGTGAGCCTGCAGCTGTGGAAGGGGACCTCATTCTGTGGTTTCACGGATGGTGCAGGTCTCCCTGTACCGTGGATGTTTGTTGTTTTTCCCGGCTCTTGTCAGTGGTCTGCTGGTGGGAGGGGTTGTTCAACACTCCCTGGGCCACCGTCTTGACCTCTCGTAGCTGCACACACTCACCTCTCTGGATTCTGGGTTTCTGTGGGCTCTGAGGCAGGGCTCCCGTCTGATTCACCAAGCCAGCCTCCACAAGCATGCATGGAATGGCTCCAGCCTTCCACCGGCCTGGAGTGTGTGTGTGTGTGTGTGTGTGTGTGTGTGTGTGTGTGTGCACTCTCTCTGAGTGTCCCATGCTAACTACAGCTGCCCGCACGGTACCCCACACGCTACTGTGCCCCACAGCGTCACTTAACGCTGTGCCTGATAAGCAGAGTCCACTGGACAGAGCCTGTCTATCTCCCTCCGTCCCTCGTCTCCGAACTCCACTTCTTGTCGAGACCCTGAGCACCAACAGGGGTCCCTGCCCAATTCTCTAAGGAGCCAAATTACATTGGCGATGGTGTCGAAAGCAGCAGCTCTCTGGGTTGAGGCAATTTAATGTTGTTGGTTTTTTTTTTTTAATTTAAATTTATATGTGTTCGTTGCTCAGACGACCAGTTATCATTAGCTGCCATTAAAACTATTTCGGGATCCGTTCAAAGGTGCCTTTGAGGTATGTTGACTTGGACAAAAGCCTTCCGGACGTCCAGCTCAGAGCCAGAGTTCCCGGGGTCATTAAGCCCACTTACCTGGAGGGAGGTTATCCAGTCTCTGAACGTTTCGTACATGGCAGGGCAGGTCATGGAGGTTCCACGTCCCTAAAGGTGTGTGGACCTGTCTTACAGGTGCCACTCCCAGCCTCAATTAAGGGGAGGGGACCGTGAAGACGGCCGGGAAGGAGAGGGGTCCGCATAGGACCTTCTTGTAAGAGCCAGTTCTTCCTGTCAGCAAATCCTCCTGAGACTTCTGCAATCCCGAGAGCAGGCTGGCAGTAATTGGGGCAAGAGGGAGCGAGGGCTTGGTCTCAGGTGGGGGCACCAGGAAGGGAGCTAGGAACCCCCTTTGAAGGGCTGGAGGCTGAGGAGGGGCTCATGAGGGCCTTCTGAACAACTTCCGTAATCTTGAGGGCAAGATAAAACCAGAGAAAGAGCCTGTTTGAGTCATCTGGACTTCTAGGGAGTTAGTCAGCACTTTGCTGTGACCCAGTCTAGGTTGATTCAGGACCCAATCCAAGGGCTTGCTGTGACATTGGGACATGGGGACCACGGCTCCCCAGACACCTCCATGCCATGCTGGGCATGCTGCTGTCTCCTGGCAGGGTGGGCTCTGGTGGGCGGAGCTGCGTGGGGTTGGTGGAGAAGGAGGGTGGGCATTCACATGGGAAGAAGGATGCTGGAGTGGTGGAGCCCCCTCAGGCAGGAATGGTCTGTCTCTCTGCCCTCCCCCCCCCCAAGAGGTGACACTGGCCTGTTCGGGGAGGGCTGGGGCAGACACGCTCACCTTGAGGAGGTCTGGAAGGCCCCACCCAGGGGGCTGAGCAGGGGTCAGCTGTCCTGCCTGAAGGATGGAATGGGAGTCCTGCTCCCCAGCAAGGACATGTGAGTTCAGAGGGCATGCGACTTAGGAATGAGGCATTGCTGGTGCCTGAGGCTTCCCAGCACACCTTGCCTCGGGCAGAGCCCCCTGGGGGCACTGGTGGGGGTTCTCAGCTAGCTGGCAGCAGAGCGGTCCCCTCTGGGCCCCTCCGTGCAGGTGGATTCTGGGCACCGGAATGAGCCTTTTGAAGCTGGAGCAGAACGGGGGCTGTGCTCCAAGGGCGGGGACCACAGGAGGGGGGAGCCTAGGGCCGGGCCAGCGGATTCCTTGTTGAGGACAACTGCCCGGAGACGGGACAAAGGACGGGCATGCATTTGCCTCCACAGAGTGGGCAGGAACAGAAGGCCGGATGACCCACTTTGAGGCCGGCTCCTTTGAAAGCAGCGTGACCGTGGCTGGGGGCTCTCTGAAATGGGTCAGGCTTCACAGGTGCCTGGGTCGTAAACTCCTTAAAACTTGGCTGTGAAACCTCTCTCTCTCTCTCTCTCTCCCCTGTTTTCATTGGCTTGTAAGCCGTGGCAATGGGGACCTGCCCACTTTTCTGAAACAGCAAGTGTGTCCAGAGGCTAATGAGCAGCTGGTGCCTTCAATAAATGTGGTTTTAATACCCGGCATACACATGAGCCCGGGTCACTGTGTGCAGCCAAAGGCGGCGGGCCCCGTGCCACCCGGAAGGTGCGCGAGTCTCTGTGAGCCGAGCCTGTGGTGTGGCTGGGTGCACCGGGGTGTGTTATACATGTTATACACATGCAGGGTGGGTGTGCCGCGTGCTTTGGTGCGCAGTGCCTTGCATGTGTGGTGTGAGGTCGGGAGTGAGTGTGCAGGAGGGGGCTGCCACAAGTGCCTGAGAGAATTCCACTCTCTTTTCATTCCATCTCTCCACTACCTGATGTGTGCCGATAGACTTCACACTGTGAATGCGTGTGTGTGTGTGTGTGTGTGTGAGGAGAGAGAGAGAGAGAGAGAGAGCACGTGCCAGTTTATGAGTGTGTTGTGTGATGCGTCAGTGCCTCAGAAGAGGGCCCCATCAGGTTGGTTAGAGACGGAACCAGCATTATCATGTGCGGCACGTGGCTCGAAGATCACTAGGCATTGGAGTCGGCTGTCCACTCAAGTGTGAGGCCTTCCACGCCTCTCTCCCCCCTCCACTTTCCTAGGCAGTCTTTTGAAGGCCCTCACCCTCCCACGCTACGCCGCGTCTCTTCCCACCCCATGCCTTGCGCCCAGAACGTGGCCTCCGGAGCTCCCTGAGGCTCAGCAGTTCTGACCCTCCTTGGTTTGCGTCTAGCCTCCCCGGAGTGGGCTACGAAGCATGCTTCTCCAGATGCCCACCGGGGGCTGCAAGGGCTGCACGGGGTGTGGAGTGATCCGCATGCTGGTCCCTGGGAGCGGAGGCTGCAAAGGGGGACCGAGGAGCCGGGCAGGACTGGACTGGCAGAACTCACGGCCCTGCCATCTCCCTGAGGGGGCGTGGAGGGTGGGGCCTCCCTGCACCCTTCCTGTTTATTGTTCGGATTTGCCGGCACCCTGGGTCAGTATGGTGAGCCTGCTTCCGAACACGCTGCGGACATGCTAATAGACGATAATGAGGGTGTCCCGCCCCAATACCTATACTTGTCAATAATGAGCTGTCCTCGCCCAGACGCTCGCAAGAGGAACCCGGTCCGCCCCAGCTGGCTCAACTCACAGCGCCTGTCACACAGCCATGCTGAGGTCCCCCGCGCTGTTCGGTAGAGCCAAGTCTAGGCATCTTCCAAGGGTTAAGGGAACCTCAGAGGTGACCTTCGCCCTGCCTGCCACTTGCTCTGAGCCAGGGACCCAGTCCTCCCTCAGCCTCCCTCCTTTGGATCCCTTCTGTCTGTCACAGGAACCCCAGAGCTTCTGTCCTGGGGACCTCAGATGGGACCGTGCACACAGACACACTCAGGGGGAGGCGGCACCTGCCTCAACCAAATATTGTGGGGCAGGGCAGGGCCAGGTGGGCTCGGAGTCCTTAGTTTGGCAGGTGGTTTGGCTCAAGACGTCTGGGCAGAGGTGGTGGTTGCTATAAACTGATCGATCCCCCAGCCTTGGGACTTTTCATGCCCCAGAAAGATGGTGACCAGGGCCCCAGGCAGGGAAGACTGTGCTGATAAATGAACTTTTCAGGAACCTGGGGGAAAAGATCCTGGCTTAACATTTGTCAATTTCTGTGGTGTAAATACTCCCATCACATCCCATTTAGGGTGCCCGGCAGGTGAGCGACTGGCTGACATTACTGAATAGTTACCAGCCACTCTTGCCCACTGCCCAGTGAAGCCATCCATGGTGGCAGCCTCTCCTGCCCGTCCTTGTTTGTATGGTGCCCCAGGCATCCAGAGGACCGTGCAAACTCCCTGAGCACCAGGGTCTGGGAGGGTCACCCAGCCTGCCCTCTGGGTCACTACCAGCTCACCTGAGGCAAAGAAGGTGCGATGACTTGACCCAAGTGAATGCCAAACCCAATCAAAGTGGACTGTCACCACTCAAGTGTCCAGCAATCACCCCTCTTCCCTCCAGGGAGACTGGGAGAACTGAAGGCTTCCGTGTCCATCCCAAGCTTTGGAAAAACCCACAGTGTGAAGCATCCCGAAGTCCCAGTTTGTCAGCTGACAAGCCACGTGCCATGCTAGACAAGCCAGCCTCCTCGCTCACTGGTGTTCTTGGTCCACCTTGGTCCCTACTTTGGCACCTGACCATCCGGAGCGTAGGTGTTTGGGATGATGAGCAGGACATGACCCCGGAAGCCACGGGCTCAGCAATCTGGGCAGCGGAACAGCACTCGTGCCAGAGGCGAGTCCACTTGCAGAAGGGGCTGCCTGCTCTTCCAGGTGACCAGGCCGTTTCTCAGCACGCAGAGTTCTCATGGAGTCAACTTCTCAAGATCCATCTGCACCTATGACACCTCCCCAGTGACTCCATTTCCCCCTTTCTGGGCTCCTGGAATGTCACAGAGCCCCCACCTTGGCCAGGTAGCTGAGATGAGAGGTGTGGACCCAACTGCCTCTCTGCTGATTCACTGTGTCAGGCTGAAGGGCTTGGAGCGAAGGGTCTTTTGATGCAGAAGGGCCCCCGGGATCAGGCAAGGCAGGCCTGGGTGGAGGGCACCCCTGGGACTCCGTCAGGTGTCAGGTGCTAACTGGATTAGGCCAGGAGAAACAGCCTCAGAGCCCAGGGGTGCCTCTTCTCCCATCCTTCATCACACCTGCCTGGTGACAGCTCAGACCGGGGCCTGGCCCAGATTGTGTGTCTCCCTGGGGGTCGGAGACCATCACGACAGCAGGTGTCATGCGAGACCTGGACTCTGGTCCTCAGCAGGACTGGGGAGCAAGCCATCACCACACAGCATGACCCACGAGACTCTTGTCATGTCTCAGGTGACATTCAGATGGGCCGCTCCTTGGGCCCAACCACCCCATGCAGCCGCCCCAGGGTTCCCGGCTCTGGCTTTCAGGCATCCTTGGGGTGTCCACAGCCCCACCTCTCCCGCTCAGAGTTTTCGGCCTTTCCGGGGCCAGCATCACCAACCTGGAGACCCTCCTCCGCTCAGAACAAAAGGGGGGCAGAGCCCCCCCTCCCCCTTCCTAAGCAGAACACTGTGCTCCTGTCCGGCCGTAACCTCTAGGGACCAGGCGGGGAGGAGACACGCATGTGGCTCAGAGGATGGGGCCTCCCCAGAACCAGGGCCCCGTGGACCTGGAACAGCTCCAGCTGATGTCCCTTCCCCAGCCTGCCCATCACCCCCAGCCCACCTGAGGTCCTGAAGGCCCACACGGGCCAGGGCCTGATCACGGAAAGTGCTGGTTCTGAATTAGCTGTGCCCAGTGAGGAGAAGCTTCCTGTGCTCACAGGAACATGAGCCCATAGAACATGGTGGTGGTGGTGGTGGGGGGGGGGGTTTGGTGTGGTGATCTGCTGCCAAGCAGAAAAGACTCTGTCATTAGGAGATGCCCCCCCACCCTTGATCTCCCTTCAGGGCACCTCCTGGTATCTGACCGGGGTGGGGTGGGGAAGGGGAACATGTTTGATAAACACCCACCAATGCTGACACGGAAAAGTGGGTGAAGAGAGACAGTGGTCAGTATAAGACATGAAAAAAAATAATATCAATTTATAAGTGATCAAGAGAGGGAGGGGGGAAATGAGGAGCTGATACCAAGGGCTCAAATAGAAAATGTTTTGAGAATGATGATGGTAACAGAAGTACAAATGTGCTTGACACGATGGAGGTATGGATGGATGGTGAAAAGAGTTGTACAAGCCAATAAAATGGTTTTTAAAAGAAAAATAAACAAACCATGCCTAGATTATTATGTCAAAGATGAAAAAAAAAAAAGAGAGAGAAAATGTTTTGAGAATGATGATGGCAACAAATGTACAAATGTACCTGACACGATGGATGGTGATCAGAAAAGAGGTCACTCAATGTGAGCGTGTGTCCCTGGACCACTCCAAGGGGTCATGGTCACGGTCACGGTCACTTGGGGGTATGTGTGTGAGGCCACGGGGACTTTCCAGTCCGAATCTGATGGGCAGCCAGAGCCTGCCTCCCCCTGCCTTCTTGGCTGATGACAAACCGTGGGATGTCATCACGGCCTGACTTTCAGGCTGGGGAGGGGACCACATTAGGTCCCCTCTGACCATAGCAGACCTTTCTGGCAACGTGGGCTGGCCTGTGCCCATCCCCTGCATGGAGGCCGAGGGTGAGGCACTGACTGAGCCTGCTAGTCGGGCAGGATGCTGGCACGAGGGCGGGCCGAGAAGGGGCGGGGCCTACGGAACAAAGGCGGATGGGGAGCCCTGGGGGCCCAGGCTCGGCATCAAAAAGGCTCTGCACAGCCCGCAGGACCACAGCTCTGCCCGCCTCTCGCCCAGTCGTGCACCCGACAGACAGACAGCGTGTCAGGCCCCTTCTGCTTGCCCCCGACCGGGCAAGGAGGCAGCGCTGTGCAGAAGGCCCGGTTCCCAGCGTGATTGCGTCTGCACTGCTCTGGGGCTGTCTGTATTTGGTGTGGGTTGTCGCTGCAGTTCCCCACGAGAGCGGAGGCATGGCCGGGAGCGGAGCCAGGAGCCAGGCAGGCCACAGGGCGCACGCCTTCATCCCAGAGCCATTTGACGGAGCCAGCATCACCCCGCAACTCTGGCTCCACCGCTTCGAGGTCATTAGCGACCTCAACCACTGGGACGATGTCACCAGGCTGCGGTTCCTGAGAGAGTCCCTCAGAGGCAGCGCCCTGGAGGTCTACAAAGGACTCCGCCCAGAGGACCAGGGAGACTTCGAGGTTGTCAAAGAGACCCTGCTGAAGACCTTCGGGGGCCCTGGTGCTGCCCGCAGCCACCTGCCCAAGGAGATCGTCTTTGCCAACAGCATGGGTAAGGGCTACTACCTCAAGGGCAAGATCAAAAAAGTGCCCGTGAGGTTCCTGGTGGACTCCGGAGCCCAGGTGTCCGTCGTCCACCCCAGCTTGTGGGAAGAGGTCACCGACGGAGACTTGGACACCCTGAAGCCCTTTGAGAACGTGGTCAAAGTGGCCAACGGGGCTGAGATGAAGATCCTGGGCGTCTGGGACACAGAGGTGTCCCTGGGCAAGATGAAGCTGAAGGCAGACTTCCTGGTGGCCGACGCCAGTGCCGAGGAGGCCATCATCGGGACGGACGTGCTCCAGGACCACAACGCCGTCCTGGACTTCGAGCATCGCACGTGCACCCTGAAAGGGAAGAAGTTCCGCCTGCTGCCTGTTGGGGGGTCCCTGGAAGATGAGTTTGACCTGGAGCTCATAGAGGAAGAGCCGTCTTCACTGGAGGGCCGGGAGCAACTCTCTTACTGAGAAGGCTTCAGAGTAGGGTGGTGGGATGGGAGGGGGGGCTCATATATCCTCAGGGACCTTCTTCTTCTGCCGGGGCCCTCATTTAGCCCTGGGGGAAAGGAGGCACCTGTCTTAAAAAATACAGGTCAGGGAGGGAAGGCAGGTTTTCTTCCAGAGAGCGTCCCCATGGTTACCAAGCTGTCTTGACGCTGTCTTGACACAGACGTAAAGGCTGGAAGAAGGTGTGGGAAGAGAGTGAGGCCTGGTGGCCATGGATGGGTCCCTGGGGCGTAGGGCAGTCACCTGCGGTCCACACCATCTGGCTCGACTGCGCTGGGAACGGCTGCCAGGCGAGTCTCAGCTCACGGGACAGCATCCCAGCTGCGCTCGGATACTTCCCCGTTGAGTCCGCCCACCTGTGTCTCGGTATGTTCCCTTCTGCTATTTACTCTGAAACCCATTGAGCCTTGTGCCAATAACCCAATTACTTCAAAACCCAATAAAGATTGAGTCATGGGGAAAAAATCCTGTCCTGTGTTGATTGGAGATGAATGGCGTGGATGTACCAGGGCGGGGCTGATGGGGAAGGCAGGCCAACGGGATGGCAGAGGCCCTCACCTGGAGCCCAGAGGGTGGACCGAGGCTCATCTTTCTAGGTCTCCCTCTCTAGATACAGCATCAGGTGTCTGGGATTTTCTAAGACATCGTCTTCCAATAAGTTGATTTCTTTCACAATTCTTCTCCTCCTTGCCAACCCAGCCAGACATCCTTTAGTCATTTCAAACGGCGGTGCTTTAGTCTTCTCAATTGAGAAGTGGTGGGCGCTGTAAACAAGCAAGAAAGCCTCTTCGGGAGCCAGACCCCAGAGGCAGAAGAGGGGGTGAGAGTGGACCTGTGTGTGGCCACCCCAGGGAATTCTGGGGGAGGGAGGACGGGGCTCCAGAAACAGGGAGACAGAGGCTGACACTAGAGGCTGATTGGGTGGGGAGGACGGGCCCAGATGCATGCTGTGGGAAGCTTCCCCTGCTATCTTCTTCCAAGCTCCTGCCTTTCCCACAGAGACGCAGCAGGGCTGGGAGATGCTGAGCGGACAGAAACCTCCATGAAGGATGAGGTCGGTCCTCACAGAGTCCACTGAGGAGCTCTTTCTCAGGGACGATGGCCCCTGTCTCTGGGGAAAGGGGTCTGGCACCAGTCTCCAAGTGCCGGAACTCGGCCTTGGGTCTGGGAAGAGACTGCCGGGCGCAGAGGTCTGTCCAGAGGTGGGAGGTCGTGTTTCCATCCTGAGGGTGGAAGGCCCCTGTTCTAAATGCTCACCACCCCAGACCTCCCCGAGGGAGAGACCAGAGGCCTCAGTGGGGCCGGAACTTGGGGCTCCCTTCTTTCTACGCTGCCACTGGAGCATGCCTTGGGGTCCTGCAAAACGTGTCTGAGCTGCTCCTGGCCCACTCCCTCCTCGTCACGAACCCTGACTCTCCCAGGGTCACTGAAGGCTACTTCAGGGAAGCCGAACATCTTAACTGGCATACACAGGGCACGAGGGAGTTGGGACAATGGTGACCAGGAGGAAAAGGCTCGCCTCCCCTCCCCAACCCCCAGCTCAAAGCGGGCTTGGAGAAGGGGATGGGCCAACTGTTCGAGGGGAGGGCCTTTACCCCCTTCTCCCCTGGCGTAACAGGTGTTGTTTCTCTACTGAGGACAAGCCAGGTGGCACCTCCCTATGACCTATTTTCCTCTAGGTCCTGCAGGTCCCAGCACTTGTGTGGCTGATGGAGGGAGGGGGAGAGTGGTGGGAAAATGATGAGTGGAAGGGGTTTGGGGTGGCCAGGCCAGGATGTCAGGATGACACCCAGGCCGCCTCTTCCTTGCCTCCCACCTCTCCAGCAGGGATCCGAGTCCTGTCCCAGGCTAACATGGGTGAATAGAGTCTGTATTCCAGGAGCATAGCCCTCTCTTCCCGTCCTCCGTCCTGGGTCTGAGCCAGTGGGTTTCTGGCCCCCCAGTGGGGCAAAGGGTGTGCTAAGTAGACCCTGTGAGAGGGTGATTCGGCTACATCTGCATCACCAGGCCCTACAGCTCTGACCTGGAGGCCTGGCGCTATGGGGTGTGAGAGAGACTGCAAATATGTGACCATAACACATGGGGTGGCGGGGGCAGATTCATGGCTGTCTGCCCTCCTCTACCCTCCCAAGGCCACATCTCAGAGGCTTGATGCCTAGTGAGGAATCCTCACCTGACTTACCTGGCAGGTGTGTGAACAATAGAAGAGCGGGAACATACACCTGGTTTCTGGGCCTGGGATGGAATGATGAGGCTGCCAGCCACTCAGCTGGAAGCTTCAGTATCCAAAGTTAGGACAGGCCTGACTTCCAGGTGGCAGGAAGAGGTGGGCTTAGAGAAGGTTTCATCCTGTCAGAATCAGATCCCTTCCGCTCTTCCTGCGATTCTAAGATTTGGGCTGCTAATCAAAAGGTCATCAGTTCCAAACCACCAGCCCACTCCTCCAAAACCCACCTGCCCTTTAGGGTCACTTGGGTGAAGTCATACAAAGTGCCTACTGACTACCCCAACTCTACCAGATAATTCTCAAGATTTCATTTACCAACGTTTACTTTCAAAGCTTTTCAATAAGTTCAGTCTTCCACTTCACACAAGTAGCCATCTAAGTGAGGTATCAACAAAGTCCACCTGGAGGAAGCACACCAGCTGGTGTGATCCAAGGACTGTCAACAATATAACCCTGAGCAGGAGGAGGGATGATATCAGAACACCTGGTTTACAGAAGGCTAGGGATGACAGTGGAAGCCCAAAATCCATTTCCAGGATTCCCACGTGGATTAAGCCTCCAATCATAGTCAAGGGATGTGAATAGCCTTGTTTTTAGAGAGCTTTGTCAAGTCAATGTGACAGATGTAGTGAGGTTAAAATGTAAGATTGTATCATTTGATCTTCCCTTTGACCTATTTTAAAGTTGTTTCACTTAAAAAAAAAAAGTGAAGGGGAAGTGTGCCTGGATTAAACCTCCAGTGAATTCCCGCTGACCACAGACTGGGGATGTGACTAGTCTTCTGACGCTGCAGAATGCTTTGGAAAGTGGATTGCTGCAGCTGCAGTGAAGCTAAAATTTAATACCTTATCATTCCATCTCCCTTTTAAAATATATCGAGTTTTTAAATATTTTCTGCTTCCTTTTAAATTGAGGGTTTCCTCTGCTGTTGTCAGGGTTGTTGTTTGTTTGTTTTTAAAAAATGCTTTCTTGTACATGAAACCCAAGGTAGGTAAATCTAGAGAGAGAGTAATTGGATTAATGACTTTGGAGGCATGGCAGAAGGTGGTTGGGGGGGGAAAATGGGGGACTAAGAACAATGATACAAGGATGAAGATAAATTCCAAAGTGGATTGTCCAACCTTTTTTAACAGGACTGAACTGTCAAGTTGTATGATTTGTGAATGACATGCTAATGAAACAGCTTTAAAACTGATTTTGGACTTCAGACAAGTTGCAAGAGTCGTACAAAGAAGTACAATGAGTGTTTCATCAGTTTCCCCCAAAGACTAATGTCTGACCAATTAACTTTATTATTCTCTCTCTCTATTAAAAAAGCCAACTATTAAAACTCAACTGGGGTGAGTTGGCCCTGACTCATGAGGATCCTACAGGGGTTCCGAGATGGAAAGTCGCAAAGTCGCTCCATCTTTCTCCCTCAGAGCAGTTGGTGGGTTTGAATTTACCTCTGAATACTTTCATGCTTATCTCCACCTTCAAAAATGGTCATTCTCATAAGCATTACATCATTTTAAAAATGGGGAAATAAGCATTGATATCGTAATGCTGCCATAGAATTTATAATCCTTACTCCAAAAATGTCCAATTGTCCTAATAACGGCCTTGATAATGAGGAACCTGTGTTGTTTCTTTCTTTGTTTAAGTCTGGTCCAGCTACACATTCCATCTGGTTTGGTTTGGTTTGTCTTTTTTTTTTTTTTTTTTTAACCTCATCCCTCCTGGTTCTTCTTCTTTAAACTGGTACTTTCCCTCACGGTGTCTTTTAGACCTTTTATAATTACTTTCTGGGCTGTTATTCCCTGACCATCCCTCTATGTGGGGGACTCTGATGTTTTCTCGGGACTAGATTTAGGCTATGTGTTGGTAACAGGAACCCTGGAAATGGCGGTGTGCAGCCCCCAACCCATACTTTTAAGAGACCTGGTATTCCTGTTGGTTCCATTGCTGGCTGGAGGCGATAACTTAGGTCATTTGGTCAAGGTCATAAGTGCCAGGCTCCTTGCGCATTTAGTATCTCCTTTCTCCTGTGTCACCAATGCATCTTTGTGGGGAGATCACTGGAGAACCTGGAACTGCCCTGTCTCTCAGCAGACTGCCACCCCTCTGTCTAACACCCCCCCCCCTGCTGAGCTAATACTGTGGTGGCCACCAAAGGGAGATATCCAAGTCCATCTTTGTTTTGGCCAGCAGGACTGACCCTCGACTCAAAAGAACAAATTTCCCTTCAGTTATCAATGAATGAGTTAATGAATGAATAGCATCGGAAACTCATAGCTCCTGGTTTCCAGTCAACCAGTGGAACTTCTGTTTTGCCATCACTCATTCTGATGGGCATCTTGGTTTAGAGTCGGTTGTGGGAGCTTCGTCAAAGGGACTCCCACCACTCTGTGAGGTGTCCCCATCACAATCTGAGAACGTCCTTCATTTTCTGACATGGCAAGACGGCCCAGCGCCATTGTGTGCCTCAGTCAGAGAGGCTGATGACTTTGAACCACTGACCCTGAAGATCACAGACCACTGTGTAACCACTAAGCCAGCAGGCCCCTCTCCAGACTCCAGCTGCGTCTATAAAGTGAACAAGGACACCGGGCAGGAACTCGGCCTCTGCACAGTCACCCACAGCACACCCACAGGGTAGTATCTGCCCAGGAACAAAGCTCAGAAGACAATACCTGGCAGAAGAAAAGGGGGGTCGGGGACCCCAAGGAGGAAGTGGGAAAGAATGCAGTCCCAACGTCTGTCCCTTGTTGACCATGGATCTAACGTGCTGTGTGAACGTTCACCCGCCCATTGCCCACGCTGAACGACCCTCGAGCATAGGCCCCTGTGAGTTTCTGAGACCCTAACTCGGGGGTCCTCAAATTTTTAAAACAGGGGGCCAGTTCACTGTCCCCCAGACTGTGGGTGGGCCAGACTATAGTTTAAAAAACTAACAAACAAAACTCTGAACAAATTTACTGCAGGATGAGCCAGCTGCTAAGCAGGACAGGCATTGGCAGCAAAAATGCCCCGTGGGCCAGATAAATGTCCTTGGAGGGCCGCATGTGGCCCATGGCCATAGTTTGTGCCTATGGTGAGGGTCTTGCTGTCACTGTGATGGTGGAAGGTGTGGCCCCAGACATCCAATCTCAGCAGGCTTCCCCGTGGGGAACCAGGGGAGCTTTCAGACCAAGACAAACTGCAAAGAGAGGCCAGGTGACCCACTTCCAAACACCAGCCAGTGAAAACTATGGGTCTCAACAGGTCATCCAACCCCCTGATGCAGGATGAGCCCCGTAGTCTAGAAGAACCTGGAGTCAGAGCTGAGTTAATGGCACCCTTACTTTGCCTCACCCCCCACCCCAGCCCCGGGCCATAGAAGTGCAAAACGGTGGAAGGGCTGGAGGCTGGGGGTGCCCCGGTCTGCAAACTCAGAGATTTGTGTGAAATGCCATGAGACGAATGTGGGTTTTTTTCTGTAAGTGAAGCTAACCAAGCCCAACACAGTCCCCACTCCTCCAGGCTGGTGGGAACTTCCCTGTCGCTCTTTTGGGGGGCTCGCACTGCTCTGGATTCGGAATCTTCTTCAGCAGCACTGAAGCTTGCGGCAGGGGAGGGGACTGGGAAGGGGGGGTGAGGGGGCTGCAAGGCACACAGTTGCCATGGAGAAGCCCAGTGGTCCTGCCTCTGTGACCCCATCACACCACGTGGCTCTGCGGACACAGAGAGCCCTGGCCCCGGGCTTCTGGGGATACCCCCTGTGATGTCCTGCCACCTCCTGCCTGCTCTTGCTCTCTCCAGGACCAGCCACTTTCTACCTGCTCTCAGGCCCGGCCTGCCCTCCAGTCTCTGCTTGTCCATCCGGAGGTCACAGGTCCCTGTCCATGAGTTTAGGCAAGTGCCAAAGACAGGGGTGGCGAGTGCTGGGCAGGCGAGGCCAGCTTTGGGTCCATCGGCATGAGAGATCCCCAAGATGGAAAACTCTGGGGGGCACACGGAAACAAAAGAGCACACGGATGGTTCTGGGATTGCCCTTTGAGGCAGTCTGTGGAGGGTGGGCAGCGGGGAGGACGCTCGGAGGGAGGGGAGTCTGTGCAGACCCAAGGGGCGACACGAACTTAGAGAGCAGTGAGAACCAACCCAAGAAGCCAACTGACGTGCAGGCGTCCACTAGGGCTGTGGGGGAGGAGGGGATGGCTCAGGGCTGGTTCTCCACCAGCCTGCCGAGGCTCCCGGGCCCAGCGGGCAATTATCTGGAGACATCTGTGCTGGTCACAACTTTGTTGGTGGGCGTTACTGCCACTGAATAGGTTGGGGCCAGAGAGATGGCTAAACAGTACAACGCACAAATCAGCCCTTCCACAAAGAATTATCCGGTAAAAAAACGTGAATGACTTTGAGTTTGGAAACCCAGGCCTGAGCTAACGTACCAGATGTTAGTACCACGCCCCCCACCCACCACCCCAGCCCAATCCCTTCCATACAGGTTTTAGCTATTTGAACCGATGGGAAAATGGGAATTAAAATCCCATTTAAAATCTCATTAAAATCCAACAGCTCACCCCCTGCTACGTACTGAAGACCAAAGCTTACAGCCTTCGGACTAGCATGCAGCTCAGTGTAAAAAGAAAGCCCCAGTCCTCACAAGTGGGTGCATAAACAGCATCACGGTCAACAGACATCAACGCTGAAGACGGGGAAGGTTTCGCTTGAACTTGGGTCCACCATGCCTATGGTCATGTGCCTTCTGTTCTTCCTCTCCCTCTCTTTTTTCTTTGTTCCTTTTGCATGCAAAGGCAGGCACTTTCGGTTCTGGAAGCCCCCATGCTCCTTTTTAAACCAAGTCCCTACTGTGGGGTACGGAGACTGTTCGGTTTGCGACACAGAGACAGAAAGGAGCGAGGCGCGGCTACGACCGCACAGGCCTCAGGCCCGGACAGACCGTGCTTCCCCCCGGGGTCCTGTTCTAAAGCTGCGGGCGACCCCACACCCTGCTTCTTCACACGTGTGCGTGGGAGGCCACACTGCACAGGGGGGAAAGGCCTGATTTCCCAAGCTGCAGGCTGGTGGTGTTCTTTAGGGCAGGGCCATAGGCATAGGGGGAGGGAGAAGGGGCTCCAGAGAGGGTCTTATGCACGCGCATGGTAACGTCAGTGCCAGCTTGGAAAAAGAACGGACAGAATTAACATCGTGGGGAAGGCTTTAAGATGAAGAAATTTTGTTTTGTTTTGTTGTTTTTTTTTGGGAGGGGGGCATCACTGCCCTGATGGTGGGAGTAGGAGGCCCAGCCTTGCTCCTGGAGAGCTGCTGCTGGATTTGAACCTCCAACCCAGTGGCCTGCTGTTCCGCGCACAACCACTACGCCACCAGGGCTCAGCCCAAGATGACGAAATTTTAAAATGCGGGACGAGACCAAACATTTTGAAGATTAAGCAAAATACCCGAGTATTTTGCAAAGAGATGAAAAACTGTGCTCACCTTGGTGGTGCCTCAAGAGTCCAGCTTCCAGAAATCGACGGGGAACAGGTGGACTGGTCGACCTAACTGTCCTCTGGACTCCCTCATTGTCCCCGCAGCTTGCTCCCGCCAAACTGTGCTCTGTCAACATGCTTGAGTGTTATTATTATTTTTAATCAAACCATCTGGGTTCTTATTCTAAAACCCAGGCCTTTCCCATGACCCCTTGTGACAGTCAGCAGTCCTGACGTGTTGACAAAAGCTGTGCCCCGGCTTTGCCCATCTGTCCCTGTGGCCCGAAGACATCGGAAGACATCGGAGGCTGTTGTCCTGCCCCAGCTCTGAGCACGCGGCTGGTCTCTGCCTCTTCCCAAAGGCCCTCCTCTCCTCCATCCTCCCTCCCTCTCTGTATTCCATCCTTCCCTCTCTTCTCCTTTCTTCTTTCCCTTCTTCCTGCCTTCTCTCTCCTCCCTCTGCCCCCTTCCCTCTCCCTGAGCCCCTACCTTGTGCATGGGCACCCAGCCCATGGAGAACCCCGGTCACAGAGGCCCACAGATAAA
>PVJH01022218.1:0-37103 GCA_004026705.1 Nesogale talazaci | reverse complement strand
CCCCCCCCCCCCGAAAGACAGTAACATAGTAGAAAAATAGAAGATGCTTAACCTTTAGGATGATGTCCTCTACTCCACTTTAGATGGGCAACCAAAACCCAATACTTCCAAACACACCTTTGACATGCATTCCTAAAACTTAGGGGAAAGATTGAACTCTACAAAGAAAAAGAATGATATTATTTTGTAACACAACTTGGTCTCAGCATGTAAGGCAGTAAGAAATTTTGGTCTGAAAAGGGTACGCTAAATTATAATACCATTTACAACTAAACATTTTTTGCAAAAGATAAGGGAAGCACATGCAGAGGTTCCTATGGGTAGACTTTCATGACACCGGGGTGCTTCCAAACAGTGCTGTTTCCTCTACCAGAGTTGGTGGTTACAGATGAAATCATTGGGGTCAGACTGCATTCACTATGAAATACTTAATAGATTTTACAGACAAACAGAATTTTAGGGATGGCCCAAGTAAGGTTATAAAAATATGAAGAAAGGTAATTCTGTTTTAAAATTTACCTTAGAAAAATGTTAATGCAATCTTCCAGGAGACCCTAATGATCCCAGAAGCCATTCAGAGAAAAAAGCCAGTGTCTTATGTCAATGTAGTAGTTCATATACAAAATGACAATTACATACCAGGAACAGAGGTAGTGTACTGTGTACATGGCCATGGGAACTCTGGCATGTATGATAAGTGGGATTCAAGAGAGGATAGGATGTTTTGTTCTCTAAAGAAAGAAAGAAGGATTCTCAAAAGATACTAATCAATTATAACAATCTAGCTGCCACTGACCAAGGTTTTCAAGAGAACTTTCAGTCTTTTAAGAAAGAATACAAGAGATCATAGTTAAACATACTGATCTGGATTATTAGAATCCCATAAGAAAGAAAATATTTTATAAATATCTTATAACTCAATCTGCCCCAGATAGCATAAAGAATTGGCAAAAGTTAGAAATGAGTCCAGAAACCCTACAGATCTTTCTAGTGCAATTCAAGAAATGTATGAGGGTGGTGCTCTGTCTATAGAATAGAAGTAAAATATAAATATGCCTGTTTAGCATTAAACCTACTATTGAACTAAGAAAGAGGAGATACTTCTTTAAAGTTAAATCTCAATTGTATACTTAAAGAAAAAATAGGAGCATTCAAAGTCAGTGCCTCTGGAATCTTGAGGCTTCACTAGGTTACTTTTACTTGTGAGGCTCCTCAGTAATCAACAACTTAGGTCTCTCCTCCACCACCAGGTGCCAGGATCTTGGGTTATCACCTCCTGACCTAGATGTAGCAGGTTACATGCTATCTTAGTGAATAACTACAAAGAGTTTAAAGTGCTGCAAAATTCTGCCTTGTACCAATCATCTCACCTCAGTTTCTTTCTTGTTTCATCGGCACTTCACCCACATGCCATACAATTCACCGTAATCCTGTACATGTATTCTTCCCTATACTCATTGCTATTTGTGCAATTATTATTTACTAATTTTGGAGAAAATATACACAACAAAACACTCTCCAGTTCAACAACTTGCACATGTGTAACTCTGTGTCATTGATTACATTCTATATGTTTTACAAGCATTATTTCAGCTACTAAAAATTTAGTAACTATTGATCAACTTCCCCTCTGATAAGTGACTCATTTCCATGAACAATTGGATCATCCCCACATGTGCTAATTATTATATATTTCAATCATCACTGTTAATGGAGTATAATGTAAAATTATTCTAATTGTAAATTAGAAAATTCTAATGTAAAATTATTCTATCCAGTTGTCTTTTGTTTTTAGGGTGATAAGCTTTTGTACCAAGAATGTTTTGTTAGATTGCTATAATCCATAGTGCTGGTAATTTAATGGAGTGCTGGATTTGCCACAAGACTATATTGTTCTGATATCAAGTTCCCTCTTTAGTTCCCCAATCTTAAATTACCATTTAATTTTAAATTAAATTTAAACATTTATAAACTTTTATCTCATATGATTAATATTAAATTATGAATTTCTCCTATCAGTAACCCTTAACATAACTCTCTGTAGTACCATGTTTCAATCTCAATTGGGATCTGATAAAACTAATTCTTATATGATACACAATTACTAAAATAGAAATTCACATAATCTTATAGTGAAAGTGGATATTTTGTAGCAATACTCAGACTTTCCTCAAGATACAAGTATATGGTGTGGCGAAAATTAGGATAAACTGGCTAAAACTTCAGGCTAAAAACTGTAATTCTTGCCTAAGTTGTCAATAAAGGATGCTAGAATAACCTCAACAATGTAGAATTGCAGCTGTCTTTCTGTGATAATTCTGTAATGAAAACTTGATATGTTACATGCAAATTTTTCTAGTGCCTGTTTCCTCTGAATGGGTTTTATGCTTCCCTTATTGATATGCATTCATATGTGCTAGATCCAATTGCACCAAGTAGCCTCCTCAATTGATGGACAATGCATGTAGAGACTCTTGTTGACTATACACAGAGTGTACTTTGGAAACATGGGGTTATCCTTTAGATCCTGACAGTAAAGATGCCAATAATTTTAGGAAGATTAGTGTCAAAACATTGTGTGATATAAAACAAGAGTCTGAAGGATACCCCTTACTCAAGCATTCTATTTATGTGACACAATATTCCATCAACCATGGTTGCTCCCAGGTATGAGCCACTTATGGCACCTAGCAGACATTACCAATGGTCAAGCAACACATTTCACTGGACACAGAATACAGGAATGATTAACATGGACATATCACCAAGCCTATTGCCATGGAGTTCATTCTGCCCCATAAAGAGGACTGCAGCAGTCATGTGCTTATGTTAATTTTATGATTGAAATATAGGAGTGAAATCTAGCCTGTTAATCTAGAGATAGCCATTGAGTAGCCAATGAGGCCTCTATGTGGGCATGGCTTTCTCCTGAGACTTCTGGGAAATCTCGCGATGTTTCCCTTGTGAAGATGAGAAGCTATCTTCCCCAGTTGTGGAGTTAGTCTCAGAGGCGATGATTCATGGGAAAGACAAGATGGCAGTGTCCAAGAAGCTGGAGGTGCCAGCAGAGAGACCACACAGCTTTGCCCTGATGGGGCCAGACCTCTGAAGCTGGGTCGGCCACATGGAGACCTCTGCCAGCGATGACTTGCTTCTGCTGTTGATGGACCCTGAGCCCTCGAAGCGAGGAGCCACGGGGAGACCCCTGCCAGAGCCGGGGTTCTGCACCCACTGACCTGTGACTTCATGAGTCGGAAGGAGAGTTTATAGACTGATTTCGGGCATATGGGTTAATATTGGACTTATGACTTTGAACTGGACTGGGCTCAATGTCCTATTCCTCTTCTATATACACCTTTTCCTTATATGTACATGCATGTCCTTGAATTTGTTCCTCTACTCTACCCAGACTAACACAAGGATAAAGGATAGGGAATTGTGGGTTTCTGACACCATAACTCTATATAGGAGTAGGAAGTTTTTCTCCCTTGCAGCAACAAGTGTTTCTGAACTGCCGACTTTGTGGTTAGCAGTCAAGTGCATAAGCACTATGGCCCCAGGGTTCCTAATGTGTGGCACAGTATCTTAGTTTGACATGTCCACCTCCCCTATAATCCCAATTCTGCTGGACTCCCGAAACAGATGAAGAGACTTAAAGCAAAGCTGCACTGTGATGCACACTTACTGCAGCAATGGACCAACATACTCGCAGAGGTCTGCTATGCATCAAGGGTTCCAATGTTAAACACAACTTAGTGCCTATGAATTACGAATCCAAAGACAGCAGAAAAACATGTGAATCCAAAATTCTGGCAGAGAGGAGGAAGAGCTCAGCCTGAGAACTACAAAAATCTTCACTTGCCATTCCCCAAAGTTTCAGGACCAAGACAGGTAGTTTTCTCCCTCCCATGGACATGGCACGTCTGTCTTTGGTGACTTGATACTTCAGTTCCTTGGTGAAAAGAAAGTTGCAAATGTCACTGTGGTTACACTAAGCAACACCTCAAGTATTCTGGTAAATGATCCATGTGAGGGTGGGATCCCTCAGTTTTAAGTTCGGAGAGTACCGTAATCCTGGGATTGCTCTGCACCGGCCTCCTTTTCGAGAGACAATTCTAGGGACTGCCCAAGCCTGGTTCACTACCACTGTGGGTGTATTGCCACACAGTTATAATTGCCTCGTGATTAGTGTCTCTCAAGTCTCTTCCTTTTCACCCCCATGTTATCCAATTGCCTAGTTTTCTAACCAGGTGGGCTGCAATGAAAGCTGAAGTGAGAAATCAACCAGAGTTGAAAATATGCCAACTTCTTCAGCTGTTGGTTTGCTATCGAGAGATGCCCCAGGCCATACCAGTGCTGGCACATAACGGTGTTTCAGAGCCGGGCAGGACTGGGAGTGCCCCCACCCCTTCTCCTCTTCTAAGCTAATCAATCATGTATCCATTGAACTGTTTTCTAACTGATCTAGTTCTTTCCCCCTGCCCCAACCCCTCCACCCGCCCCCATAAGCTATACTATGTTTTGAGAATTCTTAGTCTTTGAGTGATTTTTTGTTTGTTTTTGTGGGGATTTATTGTTATTATAGTTTCTGCAAATATAGTAACTGCAAATCTCCAAAGCCCAGGTGAGACATAATGACTAATGGTAAGATTATAAGGGCCATTTCTGGCCTATTGAATGGGTTGTCTGGATACTAGTTACACCCTAAGAAATGACTATTTAGAGGCACCCCTTCCCCCACAGGTAACCAGGTCATTAAAGCCACTGCCACAAACATTGTGAAAGTTTCCTGCTTCCTTCTCCTTTCAGAATAGCATTGGACCCAACAATTAGTTTCTGAGTGAATGGTTCTTGTAGCTCACCTTCTTCAAATTATAATAAGATCCCTCAGAACAATTTTCCCAGAGGAAATTTTCCTGCCCAGCCGACAGCTTCTAGAAGCAGTGCAAGCTCCTACTCCATAAGCCCCATTGTGCAAATCATCTGATTTCTCTTCGATTGGTTCTGATTTCTCCACACCTACATATGGGCAGTCCTTCCCCTCTTGGGGCTGAACCCAACAAAGATCCTTATCTGGAACTTTGAAGGACTAAATGGCAAAAGCATTGCAAGAGAAAATTATAGATCTATAATAAAAGCCAAAGATATTTAAGTTTGTCAAGAATATCTGGAACAAAAGATGTGGAATCAGTCACCAAAATTATAATGGAAGACATTTTTATAACCCATTATGAAGTTTAAAATAGAGATTAAAAGTAGTCACTTATGGCTCTATTTAAAGAAAGTAATACAGTAAGCGAGAGGTAGAAATAAAGAACTATTAAGAAAACCAAAATAATTCTATACTCAAACCAAGGAGGTTAAGTGGATGGCATTTGTTGTTATTATTATAGGCTGTTGGGGTACTTCCTAGCAAGCAAGAGCACAGGTGAACTATACTTTTCCTGACCTGCTGATGTCAACAAGGTTTCGGTTAAAACTGGAGAATACCATAAAGAAGTTCACCTGTGTCTTCTTGACTACCAAAGG
Source organism: Nesogale talazaci (assembly GCA_004026705.1). NCBI lineage: Eukaryota > Metazoa > Chordata > Mammalia > Afrosoricida > Tenrecidae > Nesogale > Nesogale talazaci. Next base: position 31,574 of record PVJH01022218.1, on the reverse strand, counting down.
CATTCAAGTCTGGGAATTCTAGCAAATTAGGGATAGCATGGCAAAAAAAAAAAAAGTAAGAATACTAAAAGACCAATGTGCTCATATGGATTGTTTGAAAATACACAAATTAAATTTAGGTTTGTTTTTTTTTAATTTTCAGTGACACTAAAACACTAGGGGCGATGATCACCATCATTAAGAGTCTCAGAGGAAGAGGAGCAGAATGTTTCCCTGAAAATGTGAGGAGGTTATTTTTGGGTGATTTTATTTTGACATGGTTGCCCTCTAATGGGAGTAGGAGGCCCAGCCTCGCTCCTGGAGAGTTGCTGCTGGATTTGAACTGCCAGCCCCTTTACCTTGAGACATGGGAGGAAGAAAATGCCATTGGAATGCCTGGAATTTCCAGGGTAGTTTTATTGATTATGGATTTTACCCGAATTACTATGGGGAGATGTCCTGAATACCTCACACTACCATTCCATTTCTATCCTCAGTCTCCAGAAGAGTAATAGAAACTTCATAGTTCTTCGATTCTAAAACTTATTCCAGATGTGGAGAAAAGAGAAGGCACAGTGTAAGAAAGTACTGATGCCTCCACCATTGACTGATGGTTGATGGCGAGAGTAACTAGCAATAAAATATTTCCTCAGACGTAGATCTATGAAACAGTAATTATACAGAAAGTTTCCTATTTCATTAATTGTAAATCATCTCTATAGATATTATTTATGTAAGAAAGTTTCTCATCTTTATTTTTCTATCAAGAAAAATAGAAGAAATTGTAGTAACTTTTCATAATCCTAACTTGTGCTTTAAAATAGTCTATCTAAGAAAATATTTTCAGAATAATCTATTACTTAACCGCAAATTAATTCTTGGTGAAAGTTGGATCTTATCTTCCTTTTGTCCTTTGTCTCCCATTGTTTATTTTTGAGTTCTATTACTAAGATAAGTTATCTTAATCTCAAAAAGTTTTCTTTTTCTCTGCACTAGGCATGACTTATAAATAGCTCTGGTGGAATAGTCATAATGTGTTGGGCTGTGGTCTGCAAGGTTGGAAGACTGAATCCCACAGACCCTCAGGAGAAGAAAGATGGGACTTTCTACTTACATAAACAATTACATTCTTGGAAACTGACATGGTTATATTAAGTAGTATCATGTTTAAGCAAATATACATACACATCAATGTATCATTTTAGTTGTCATTTTTAGCAGAATGTTTTGTTACATGAGATTATAAAAATTCAGACCTAATAAACTTCTTAGTGTCTTTAAGTGGTACAAAAATTGGAGTACAAAGGGGGAACCAATTACAAGGATCTACATATAACCTCCTCCCTGGGGCATGGACAAAAGTGAAGTAGGTGAAGGGAGACATCTGACAGTGTATGACATGACATAATAATAATAATTTATAAATTATCAAGGGTTCATAAGGGAGGAGGAGTGGGGATGGAAGGAAAAATAAGAGGAGCTAACATCAAGGGCTTAAGGAGAAAGAAAATGTTTTGAGAATGATGATGGCAACACACGTACAAATGTCATTTGCATTCAATAGATGCATGTGTTGATTGTGATAAGAGTTGTATGAGCCCCCAATAAAATGATTTTTTTAAAAAGAAAGAAAATATTTGCATCAACCAAAGATGTTTCAGTGGCCCTACTGGCTCTTAGGCTGCTAAATTCAAGATCAACTTGAATTCAAAGTCATAAGATGCTCTAAGAGAGAAAGAGAAGAGAAAGACAAGATTTTCTCCCCTCATAAAGAATGTACAGTTATACTTGTGGAAACTCACAGGGGTCATTTTAGGGTTGCTGTGCATTAGAGAAGACTCCGTGGCAATGACTAGAGGAGGAGCCGGAGAGGAGCCTTGAAAAACCAGTCCCTGAAAACCCAGCAGAGTCCCATTCTGCTCTTGTGCACATGTTGCTCACAGTGTACTTATGAGCTCACAAGCATCTCTGGGAATATATTCCAGTTTTCCCTCATAACATCATAATGACAATTTAAATTTCAGTAAGTCATTTCTTCACTCTTCTATATCTCAGTTTCTTGCTCTTATGGGAAGTCAATATGTGTGTCTGGTAAGTAAGTAAAAACTTATTCCAAAAGTGACTAACCTTCAGTAGAGTCACCAACAAGGAAAACTAATTGTCTTCACTTGAAGATCTAAAACTGATCAAGGACATGATGGTTCAACTATGTTTAATGATTAAATAATTGACTTGGATGATATGTGAATCATATGCCAGTAGAAGTGCTAAAAGTACATTTTAAAACAAAGTAGATTTATTCTTTTTCTAGTATCTCTTCATGAACATCAAATGATAAATAAATATAAGAAGTGTGAATCAAATAGAAAAAAGTCATCAACAAAGGAAGCTATATAATTAGGAGAACATGCAAAGTGAACTTGCTTTCTCACAAAGGGAAAGAGGGAGGCAGAAAGAGAGAGAGAAATAGAGATTAAAACAGCCAAAGAGGCAAATTATTTTTGAAGTTTTCCTGATATGGCCACCACCTGTGAGTCACTTTAAATTACTGTGGAGGTTTGGATGTTCCACTGATGCCAGAAGCCCTATCACCAATATTTTTCAAATACCAGAATAATCAACTAAATAGACAAGATGTTCTAAACTAAAAGACTAAAAGAAAGACTTAGTAATCGATTTCTGAAAACCTACAGATTCCAGCAGATCTCTCTCAGACTCACTTGCTTGTTGTCCAGAGAAATCAATTGCAAATTATGACTATTTAGTGAAGTGCAAGTACAGGAAGAAAAGGACGAGACCCTCGGTGGGGTAGTTCAATAGAGCAGACACAAGTAGACCAAAATGAATCCTAATTATGATTATGTAGATCTCGATAATGCTTTTATCTTCTAAACATAGGTCACCCTAACTAGAACCCAACTCAACAATTCTGTCTATCATCTATCTATATTTCCTCTATCAAGCTATTCATCTATCTCTATAATATCTTAACTAGAGATAAAGAAAAGCATTTGAGAAGCTATAAATAAGTTTCTTTATTAGACCATTGGCATGTAATTGCTGCTGAATGATAGAGATGGTATCAGACTGTTGCTTCCAAGAGTGTAAATCTTTATGAGAGTAGACAGCCTCTTCTTTTTCCCACAGAGCTGACATTGGTTTTGAACTCCTGAGCCATTGTGCCACCATGGAATTTCTGTATCCAAGTCAATTTTATGATAAAAAATAATTTATTGATACTGAACAAAATTCATGATTAAACTGTTTAGATGTTCCTGGTTTACCTAGCTTTTCTTGGACAAGTGATTTAACTAGAGTTAAAACTAAGCTGCATTGAGTTAATCTGCTACACAGGATCACTTTAAAGTGTTGAAAAGCAAGGATGCTACTTTTAGGACTAAGGTGCACATGACATAGCCATAATATTTTCAAATACCTCCTATGCATGTGAAAGTTGGACGTTAATAGGGAAGACTGAATAAGCATCTGTACATTTGAATTATAATTCTGGCAAAGAATATTGAAAGTACCCTGGAGTACTGAAAGAAGCAAACCAATCTGCCTAGGAAGAAAAACATCCAGAGTGCTCTTTAGAAGCAAGGATGACATTATTTCATTTCATGTACTTCACACATGCTGTCAGGGGAGAGTAGTCCCTGGAGAAGAACATGCTGCTTGCTAGAGTAACAGGGTAATCCAAAAGAGTAGGATCTTTGACAGAATGGTTTGACACAGTGGCTGTATGGATGGGCTCAAATTTAAGACCAGTGGTGAGGATGGCACTGGACCAAGCATCTTTCTTTTGGATGTACACAGGCCATTATAGTTAGAAATGACTCAAGGGTACCTAGCATGAAACTTCCTTATTCTTAAATAAAGAGGTTGTATGATGAGAATATGAGTGCCTCTAATTCCTCATGCAGTTCTTACTATGTATTAAAAGTCTACTTTGATGTTCAATTGGATAGAGCAGATTTAATTTGGGGAATATATTATTCAACGCTAGAGGGTTACAACTTAATTAATAACTAATGAGTGCTTAATTGTCTTTAAGTGCAAAATTGTTAACTTTCTGAGGACTAAACACAATAGTCAGAGTAAGAATGTCAGTCTAAAACTGCAGGATCTCCATGTCATGTCATTTCACAGATTTCACAAAGGTCAATCAATTCAACAGTCAGGTGTAAAGTTATTAGGTCAGTAAAGAAAATCTACAGATGACCAAAATTTGTGATCATGGTAGCATCAAATTCAAGTGATTTAAGGACAAAACTGTATTTTGATGACATTTCATCTTCTTTCATATGTAATTATTTACTTTTAATCATGTGAACAAGAATTAAGATACATTTAAAATCAATAGACAAATCACATATCTACTTTGGATGGCTAACAGCAAAGACAGCGGTTTGAAACCACCAGCTGCTCCATAAGAGAAATGTGAGTTTTCTACTCCCTTAAAGATTTACAGTCTTGGAAACTAAAAAGGCTGTCCTATTCATTGGGAATTAAGGATATAAATGAATAAAGGTTAAAAAAAAACCATTTCCAAAACAAATGCATCCTTGACGTCAGTCTGCATCCTTTCAGTGCACATTTCAAGTCCTTACACGTTGCTAGAGGATTCACAGACACAAATCAAAGTCACAGCACGGAAAGCCCTCTAGGGGAGGTGCAGATGAGTAAGCAAAGAATGGCAGTGCTGAGACTGTGTTCACAGGAAAGAGACCGAGTACTGTGGAAGGAGACACAAACTCAGCCTTGAAGGTAGAAGATGCAATATGGAGCTTGGAAGTTAGAAGACGCATCATTTAGGATGCACCATGGAGCTTCAGCTGCGTTAAAAGATGGAATTCAGTTTAGGCTGTACATAATCAAGGTGAAGTGCTTTATCTCAGTGAGCTGGTTGTGCCAAAGCACTAAGAGTCCTGTCTGGACATATTTCATAGGAGAACAGCCACAGGTGAGAGTGGACAATGACCTGCATCATAAAAACACATAGAGCTGTATAAAACCATAAATGAGGAACAATGTCTATGTGAAATCGTCAGTTAGTATAACTTGAATTTGGGGAAATGTTCAGACTTGTAGCTTTAAAGCAGAGACTTTGGAAATCTGCATATCCCCCACAAAATATGCATATAACACAAGTGTTTCATTTGTTGGTTATAATTATTTTTCTCTTAAAAGACAACACTTACTCCATACAAATATTGTTCATTACATTTAATTCCAATAAAATATGTGCAGCTATTTGGGTAAATCATTTTGGAAGCTAATATTAATATCAACTTGGGCCACAGTCTTACTTTTTTGTTTTGTTTTGAAGCAGATTCTTGAAAAGTTATTCTTCTTATTATAATCTCTAACATTAACTTGTAAATTTATTTTTCACAATGTAGTATTACTTTTCTTTTTTTTTTTGGTGGGCATCACTGCCTCTGGTGATCGTGGGCGCTACCCAGCCGCCGCTGGATTTGAACCGCCACGCTCGTGAGCTGCAGTTCCGCACTCAACCATTTATGCCACCAGAGCTCAGCCCTCACAATGTAATATTAATGGGATGGTGATATTGATGAAAAATAACTCTTTGGGTTGTCAGCTTATTTGATATTACATATTTTTGGACCATAATTTCATCATTAATTTATGACCAAATTGAGGCACTTCTATTTGCACTAAGGAAAATAAAATTTACATTTACTAACCTAAACAACCATTGCATAAAAATTGAAATTATTATTGATCATATCTGTTGTCTAGCAGACTGATGACATACTGCTTATGCACTGGGCTGATAACCACAAGGAGCGCAGTTCAAAACCGCCAACCACTCTGTGGTAGGAAGAGGAGGTTCCTTACTGGGGGAAAGACTGATGGGTCCGGAAGCCACAGGAGTCAGCTCTGCCCTGACCTATCCAGTCCCTATGAATCGGGATGCATTCCTTGTTAGTGATTGGTATTTTTTTATTGCTGTTCAAGAAGCTCTATGGTAAAACGCATTGCTCTGGTGTCATCAAATGAGCTAATCTAGTCAACAGTATGTCATGATGCCACGAAATGATGAGGACTTCTTGAAAATCTTCCACATTTCATGCACTTGTTTTCCAAATATGGACAGCACATGTAACTCATTATATGAAGAATATAAAATAAAATAATACAATTGTCCTAATAGATTGTGAAAACAAAAATCTAGAGAAAAAAAATTGGGATTTCAAAAGATAATTAGAAATCCTATGTTATCATAGATTCTTGAGGCCAAGAAAATAGAATAGGCAACTCAAGAGTGAGAGTAAAGAAAACAGATCTTCATGTATGATTTTCTTTTTATGATACCAAAATAGATCTTAGCAAAAAAGATAACTAATAGCTCATATCTCAAATCTTGACTACTATTTAATGGATTCATTTCTATATCTATATGATAGTAATGATACCTTATAAAGTGCTGATTTTTAAAAAATCCGAGTATTCTAACACTAAAATGAACTTTCTTTATTAACTAAAATTAACACTAAAATTAACTCCCATTTTCTCCATATAATGTATAAAGAATCCTCTTCCCTATTTCCTGGGAATCTATTAGTTAATTCTTTATAGTGTGTGGAGTGGAACCCTATAATTATTATAATTGCAATACAAATGAAAGAGACAATCATTAAAATTAACACATAAAATGATTTTAAACATATAGCATTTGACTTAGTTGGTAATATTCTAAAAATTACATGAATACATTTTATTACATTATTAGAGAAAAACCTCAAATATGTTTAAATATATTTCTTCAATTTCATTCTTAATTTGTATAGCCATAAACAACATATCAAGTTGTTTTATATAATTTATATTCTCATATTTAACATCTCTGATTTTAATTTCACCTAGGTAGGTGTTATATTTAATATTAGTTTTTCCCCCTTAAAATGCTGTCTTTTTTTAATATATGATGCACCTAACTATTTTCTAATTAAATTTAACCTAGAATAGAAATATAAAACAAATATATTTCTAATGCTTTTTGGAAACTATGAAAACAAGCCATAGGGTTTTCTCATTATATAAATATATCTATTATTCTGTACCTCTGCTATGAGTAACTATGGTATATAAATTATTTGAGTAGAATTTTTAACTATATGAAAATACTCTTTGAAAATGAAACTCTGTCTTAATATTTATATATAATATTTTAATGGTAATAGATCACTTATCTTAAATATCACATTTCCCTCAATTCTAATACATGAAAATACAATTCTAATACATGAAAATTTTCATAAACTTAAAAAATCATTTTCATCGTTGTTACATTCATTTTGAATAGATGTCAAGAATCAAAAGGGACTTGCAAAAGCACTATTTTCTATGTAATTTTAAAGATTTGGGGAAATTAAATGTCAAGTATATTTGACAATACTATTTGTCCTTAATATAAATAAGAGTATTGTACCAGTATTTTATTTAAGTGGTGTAAATAATGAAATCTGAATGGATGCTGTAATTTTCGTCAAACAAGCTACATAGCAAAACTGTGCCACCCTAAAGAAATCAGAAACTATTCTATGACCTTCACAATGTTGGCCATACTTAGATACTTCGACATATATTAGTCACAGAAATTTCCAGAGCAGGAATGTGCAAAATTCTTATTTTTTGCTCAGTGTATCATTGCCAAACTGATAAAATGAGTGTATATGACATCAGAGGGAAATGAGAGCAAGTGTCTGTTCTTCCTGGCTCAGTTTAAGAAGATTGTACATATTTTAGATGCTAAACTTATTACAGTAGTTCCATGGATATTGAAGGCCATTAGGGAAAACCAACAAGTAAGAATATACTCAGCATACTTGAAACTGAAAGAAGTCAAGAAAAAAATTCAAGCCATTAATTTCAATTTAAAAAGATTCTATAGGCAAAAGGCTGATGGATGCAGGAAACACTAAGAAAAGATGAAAACACAAAGTCACTGTACCAACAGTAGTTTGTGGTCTACCCTTTCAGGGGGTAGCATAGAACAACCACCTGTGGTCCTGAAGGAAGACATTCAAACTGAGCTGATTGCATTTTCCCAAAACAAGGCTTTGGGAATTGAAGGAATTCTCATGGAAATGTAGCAGAAAACTGAAAAATCACTGAAAGCACTCACTCATCATGCCAGACAATTTGAAAGAGAACAACTGGCCAACTGACTGGAAGATAGCCATATTTGTACCCATTGTAAAGAGAGGTGACTGAGGAGAATGCTCAAACTGATATAATTTATAGCAGACACGAGTAAGATTTTGCTGCAAATCATCCAGTAACAGTTACAGCAGCACAATGACAGGGAACAACCAGAAGTGCTGGCCAGATTCAGAAAAGGATGTGTAACATGGGTTATCATTGCTGTCAGATGGATCTTGTCTCAAATCACAAAATACCAGAAAAATATTTATTTGTGTTGCATTGGTTATGCAAGAGTGTTTGACTATAAGGACCATAATAAATTTGGATAAATTTGAGAAAATGGGAATTCCAGACTATTTTTTATGCTCATTCTGAATTTGTGCATGGATCCTGAGGAAATTGTTTGAAAGGAACAAAGGAGCACTGCATGGCTGAAAGCAGGGGTGCTCACACTTTTTCAGCTTGTGAGCTACCTATAAAATGATTAAGTCAAAATGATCTACCAACTACAAAAATGCAAAACATACATTTATTTTGATTGATTACATTTATTCATAAATGCATTGAGAATCCTTTAAATGTACAATATATGCTTATATACCTTGCATATCTGCAGGAGTCCATATTGTGCCAAACAACTCAATTCACTATGCACATTTTTGTTATTCCCTGAGTTTACTCTGATGACTTGCACTGAATGGGATGAGCCAGAGATGCATAGTTCACACGGTAACTGCTGAGAGCCAATCTCAAGCACACTTCCAAATGATCATCAGTCATGGTGGAATGGTACTTGAACTTCATGATCTTTAAGTAGGAAAAGGCTGACTCATGTGAATAAGTAGAGCGAATAATGCAGTCAAGGTAGTAGCACATTTTCTCATGTATGGGTACTTTCCTCTGCATGTAAATTACAGAAATGTTCATGCACTCTGGACTTCAGTTTGTAGTGTCAAAATTTTGTCTTCCAGTCCAGAAGAGTTCAGGGGAAACAGTATTATAAATTTTTTTTTAGTGTTGCAACTTTTGACACAAGTGAATCACTCTCAGCATCTTCTGAAAAAGAAGAGCACCTGAATGTGGCAACTGGCTTGAGCAAAGAAAAGTCTTGAAAGTCTTTGACAGCTTATCAATTTTGCTACACTTAGCACAGTTGTTTGCACATGCATTTGAAACCTAAGATTGCATCTGATTGGCTGCACTGTATATCAGTATATCAATTAAGTGAAGGGATTGATAATAGCCTTACATCTTATTTTTTTTGGGGGGGGGAGGCATCACTGTTCTCTGGCGGTGGGAGTAGGTGGCCCAGCCCCACTGCTGGAATTGAACCTCCGTCCCAGTGGGCCGCAGTCCCGCGCACAACCACTATGCCACCAGGGCTCAGCCCTTACATCTTATTTTTTAATACTTTGTGATCTACCCAAACTACATTTGGGATCGACTAGTACTTGGGATCGATATATTGAACTCCCTTGGTTTAAAGTAAGGAAAATGTGTGTCAGGCTTTTATCATTTCACCATACTTGTTCAATCTGTATGATGAACAAAACATCAGAGTACCTGGTTTATATGAAGACTTGTGTAGCATCAGGATTTGAGAAAGGTTTATTACCAATCTGTGGTATGCAGATAATAAAATTGTGCTTGCTGAAAGTGAGGGTAAATTGAAGCACTTGTTGATGAAGGTTAAGGATGATAGCCATCAGTATGAATGACAAGTCAATGGAAGGCTAACCAAAATCTCACTAGTGCATCATTAGGTAACATAATGATAAATGGAGAAAAAGTTGACGTTATCAAGGATTTTATCTTACTGCGATCTAAAATCACTGCTCACGTAAGCATAAGTTGAGACCAAAAGACATATTTCATTAGGTAAATCTGCAGTACAAAACCTCTTTAGAGTATTGAAGAGCAGGGATGTTTCTTTGAGAAATATGGTGAGCCAGAAACATGGTATATTCCATTGTATCATATGCGCCTGAAAGTTGGGCATTGAATATAGATAACCAAAGAAGAATAGATGTATTGGAATTAGGGTGCTGGAGAAGAATATTGAATGGACACACTGCTAAAAGAACAAACTAATATGTATTTGAAGAAGTAAGTTCAGAGTGCTCTTGAGAGGCAAAGATGGCAAGACATGACCTGATTTACTTTGGACATATTGCGAGTCCCTTAAGGGCCGGTGAAAAGGGGGAAGATCCTAGACAAGATGGATTGACACAGTGGCTGGATCAAGGAGGTCAGCCATAGAAAGAGGAATTCTGAGGATGACTCAGGATCATTGTGTGTTTCGGTCTTTGTGCATAGGGTCACCATAGGTAGGAGTCAACTTGATGACACCTAATAAAGACAACACAGAAGGATATACTAACTCAGAACAAGGTTTTTTTTTTTTTTTTTTTTTTTTTATGTCTTACACTGAACAATGTCTCCCTTCACCCACTTTTCTCTTGTCCATCCCCCTGGGAGGGGGTCATATTTAGAGGGTTATAAGTGATTGGCTTCACCTTTCTCCTCTCATCTTCCACTTCCCCTCCTGGTATTGCTACTTTCCTTATTGCCCCCCCTGCCCCCACACCCCATTTCTGCGTACCCTCCTAGTGTAGCTACTATCATTATTGGTTCTGAGGGATGTATTTGTCCTAGACTCCCCAACTTTCCAGCTCTTAACTGTACGCATGTACATGTTCTGGTCTAGCTGGATTTGTAAGTAGAATTGGGGTCATGAGAGTGGCGGGAGGATGCATTAAAGAACTAGAGGAAAATTGTATGTTTCACCAGTCTGTACTACACCATGGTTAGCTAGTCTCTCTTTCGTGACCCATGTAAGGTGATGTCCAATTGTTTAGAGATGGGCCTTGGATCTCCACACTTCCCCTCATTCATATTGATAGACATTTTACTTGGGATCTTTGATGCCTGATAAATGATCCTATCAATACCTCCTATTTACACAGACTGGTGTGCTTATTCCATGTGGGCTTTGTTGCTTCTCAGCTAGAGGGACACTTGTTTATCTTCAGGCCTTTAACACCCCAGAGGCTTACCTTTTGATAATAAGACACCATCAGATTTCTTAACCACATTTGCTTATGCACTCATTTTGTCTTCAACAATGGTGTGAGGAAACTGAGCATCATAGGGTGCCAGGATATTAGAACAAAATGTTCTTGCATTAAAGCAGAATAGAGGCCCAATGTATGTCTGCTACCTTATAAATGTTAAATACATAGATCTATTTCCCTATCATTATATATGAATATATTCTGTTTGACTATTTAAATAAGTAAATAGCAACATTTTTATTACATGTGAAGTAGCTAATGATTACAAACTGCTGACCCTGTGATCTGAGTTGGTCTGTGTAGCCAATGAGTTCTATGTTGCTGTTGCCCAAACCATTATACCAAAAGCCAAACTAAATTCACTGCCATTCAGTCAATGATGACTCATGGCATTTCTATAGAAGAAGCTAGAACCACCCTTGTGAGTTTTCTATTTTTATGAATTTTTTTCCAGAGGAGTGACTGGTAGTTTCAAACTGTTGGCCTTTGTTATCCAGCACATAATGACTACAGCACTAGAGCTCCTGCAGTGGGTTATAGAACCAAGAGAAGTTGAGGTTGCTTGGGAGGGGTAAGTGCTTGTATCAGAATTGGTAAAGAAGTGTGGCTTGTGTAGGCATGCCTTCCACTCTTAGGAGGGGGCCTTGTGGTGAGGTTGAATTTGATTTTGCTTTCCTCTAATGAAGTAAGGGGCACTTAAAGACTACCCCCATATCCGTCTAACAGCCACATATGCCAACTCTGAAGAATGATAGTGTAAATAATAATTTGCATTGTGTCTACATCAATAAGTTCAAAATAGCTTGTGAATATTTTAAATCCTGAAGCTATGTGAGTTAGTAGCCTGTAGCTCAACATCTGACCCGTGGACTTGATAACTCCATAGACTTTAACATGACGGCTTCTACAATATAAATTTCCCTCTATATTTAACAAATAAGTCACACAAGTTTTGTTTTCTAGAGGCCCCAATCTAATACAAATAGTATGACCTAGGAAAAATTGAATTACTACTAAAGATGATGAAAACTTTGGCTATGGATATTAATTATGGTTACATGACATGATCAGTGCAATTAATACCAGTGCATTATACATCTAAAAATGTTGACATACACAATGCTGTGGTACTTGTATTTGGTTGTAGACATTAAGAAATGAAGTCTTGCTAAAAGTATACAGCAGTATACTTATGGAATGCCAGAGGGAAATAATAATATATACGTAAACATCTTGACCTGAATTTTCTATCCCAATCCCTCAACATTTTCCCACTGTCCAATGGCAAATAGAGTTCTACTTTTAAAAGCTAAAAAGATGAATATCTCATTTTACGTCCAAATTTACTACCTAGCATACCACCCTCCTAGTTATAAGCAGTATACCACAAATCTTGAGTCCTGTGTTTAGCAGTTTCCTGCTCTGTTAGAAGCTCCACTAGCAAACCTATTTAAGATTTGACCTTCCTCGGATGAGATAGCATCTCTGTTTGCTGAGGGTCCTTAAGAGCACGACAGGAACCCTGCAAGCAGTAGACCAGGTTAAAAAGGAATTAGCATTTTCAGCGAGCAGGGCAGTATTTCAAAAGCCCTCAGAGAAGTCAGATAAGGATCAAGAGTCTACAGTGGATTTCATTTCAAGGTAATCATAGTCATATCCCAGGAACTGTGCTCACTAAAATTTACAAGCCGAGCTATATTATAACTGACAGCAGGACATGGAGAGCTAGCCTCCATGATAAGAAATACACTATAATGCCATTGATTTGAGTCTGGAAATACTAGTGGAAGCTATTGCCTCTCTTGACAGTTCAGGCTGCAGAGGAATAAGTCTGCCACAAGGGTGCCATTGTGTCCTCAGAGCCTCTTGTGTGACTCTCTATCAATCTCCTCGTGACAGCAATCAATAGAATTAAATGCTGCTCTATTTACTCAGGTTACTAGAATCCATTAAGATTTTAACACCTGCACATCGAAAAGTACATTTGGAGGAAATGAATGGAAACAACTTATTATAGAAATTTCAAATACAAGACTTGAGTGTTTCCTGATAAATTGGTACATGGATTAAATCAATGTCATAAGTCACCAAAATCTCCATTATAAGTGTCACCAATTTGATTTCCATGAGAGAACTCCTTGGGAACTCACTACATATCAGGGATTTCACGTCCTTGCTTTTGAGCTTCAGAAATGTTCTTTGATGCTTTTTTGAATCAAGCAATCTCTATGGATGAAGAGAAGATGTCATATGAATTAAATAATTTTCCCCCAATCAAGTAACTAGTAATGTGTGCGTACCCATAAGTAGATGATTCGGAGGCCTTCTATGACCTTCTCTCATGGCAAAAAGAGGAAGGAGAATCCAGCTCCACAGCTGTCCAAGCCTGATTGCCACAGGCAGTGACCAGACCAGTGGCCAGCCTTCTTTAGCTATACCGAAACCGGTAATTCTTCTGACAACACTGTACTTTTTTGCTGGGATTAATAGCTTATCAGAAAACCCCACAGACTCATAGAAAATATTCACAATTGAGGAGGTTTATTTGGGAAACTAACATGCCAGGTCAGTAAACATCAATGATATGGCAATGGTCCACACGAACACCTCTTCTCAGCCAGCAGCCAAGCCTTTTCTCTGGTCCTCAGCTCCACAGTCATGTGGTGCCTCAGCCTTACCCCCATGGGCCAGGAAGCCTGCCTGCCACACCCTGTCACTGTCTCATGGTCTCAGTGCCAACCCCCTTCTGCTTGGGTGGATATTTTTCACTATATCCCACTGTCTCCAATGCAACCGCCTTCTGAGTCTCTCGTCTTGGCTGCTGCTACTTCAGGCAGCGATCATCAACCTGCTCCAAAGCTGGCTATTGGTCCTTGATGGTCCTGGGGATTCTCTCTCTGTGCTTTCAGCTCTCCTACCCAGAGGAATGACTTTGAAGAAGATTTGGGTTTTGTCTTTCAGCAGACCAGAACCCCAAAGAAACAAAGAGTGCTGCCTTGATTCACACCTTCTAGTGAAAAGGAGTCTCAGAATACGTTTGCCTAACTTCTGGGATACAGAACTTTATTCCCAGTCTGATGATAACCCCAAACATATCCCTAAAGCCCCTTGAGTTGATGCTGCCTCAGGGAAAGGGAGAATTGCCCTTGTGCATTCTCGAAACTGTAACTATTTATGGGAGTATAAAACTCTATCTTTCTCACACAGAGCTACTGGTAATTTCCAACTTCTGACTGTAGGGATTGCAGTCCATCCTCAAGCATAGAGGCTACAATTTATGATGCATCACAAAGGGGAAAAATCATATTAAGAAATTTTGTTTTACTCCAACCTACCTCTAAAATGTCATCAAAAAGATGACTTGTCATTTCAAAATTTAAATATATATAAATATTCTCATTTTAGAATTTGAAAATGGAAATCTATTTTATTTATATTAATAGATAGTGGTTGTAACTAGTATTATTTCTGACATTTCTATCTATCAATCATAAGGACACATAGTTTTCACTTCCTACATTTCCTACAGAATATAGATTGTCTAAATAATAACTATTAAATATAAGAAAATAAAATCAGGTATATCCCTTCCAATTTGGAGAACATCTAAATTACAACTTATGTGCAATACATACTTCACACCTTTTTTATATCAGTCAAGGGAAATATAACTCTCTCATACTAAATATATTTTAAAATTCAACTATAGAAAGTTCCTACACAATTTAGACACAAATGTATTACTACAGATTTGTTAGTCTGTAATATTTTCAGTCTGGACCTAAGCGCTGTATTTGACAGGTTTGTTGTGCCAACATGGCCAATAAACACATGTGAGATTAATTGAAGGGTGGAGATAAAAAGGGATTAGCAAGGCTCACCTTTCTCTCTCTTGCTTTTGGATCTTTGACCCAGTGTGAAGCCAGCTGTATTGCTTGTTCTGTGCCTCCATTTGCAAGCTACAATATCTGTGGGCCACCTAATTAATCCATGGACTGTGTCACAATAAATTGAGGTTCCTTCAAGCCCTGTTTTCCCTTGCTACTGGATTATACATCTCTTGAACCGAGGACTGTTGGACCCCATCATCTGGCTGACTGTTGGTGACCTGCCTTGATGTTTGCTGCCTGTGACTGAATAACCTGAATTTGCTCTACCAAGGACTACCCAGTGACCCTCAAGACTTGAAGGACTGTCAGTGCATTAGCTGTCTCACACAAGTGAGTTTGCATTGAGCCATTCATACTGCTTTGTAGATTGTTTATTTCTTATGCTAGATATTTATCTAAATAAATATAAAATTATTAGTATCCTGGTTTTATTTCTCCAGAGAAACACAATCCTACATATAAAACTCTTGAACTGTGCTTGTTGTCATGGTAATGATTATATAGTAACTGCAAAAAGTCATTGCTTTTTGCTCCTTCTAAGGTAGTCTGCTATTGGACAGGAAATATTGGTTGATTCTTCAATTGCAGTTTCCCTATCAATAGTTTATGCTTTTGTCCTGATAAAAGCAAAAATCAGGGTAGTCCCATGGACTCCTGTTCCAAAGGATATCAATTATCTTTCATTGGTCAGGAAATTATTTTTTGAGCATCAAGGAGGTCCAAGCTCTCCTATTTCAAAAGGAAACAAAACAGGAGGTAAGTGGTTCCGGATTCTTGCTCTTCGTAGTACACCACTGTATTTATTCAGGCTCATCTAGGGTAACTTGAAGAAGCACTGGTGGTGCGGTGGGCTACACAGTGAGCTGCTTGCCACAAGGCGAGCCGTTCTAACATATCAGCGGTTTGGGGAGGAAGATGAAGCTCTCTGGGTCATAAAGATGTACAGTCTCAGAAAGCCTAGGGAGTCGTTCTAGTTTGTCCTACAGGGTCAGCATAATTTGGAATCAAGTTAAATAGCAGTGAGTATTTTGATTTTAAAGTCAACTTTGAAGCTTAGCTTGTCTTTTTATACTCATATCCCATTCTGCTTTATGACAACCTCATCCAAACACATATCCAAAAAGACTGAGGTTGGCCTGTCCTTCTCCAGATACAACTTCCTAATCCCACCCACATCACCAGAGGCCAAGCATTCTCATGACTGAAATAATCGACTTGGAAATACAAAAGATCTGATTTTTAAGGCTTTTGTCTTCTCTCATCCCATCCCCCACTGACTGTTTCATCTTCATTCATTCTGAGAGATTTCTGAGAGATATTTTCTGAGAGATAATTTCTTTGTGTGAAATACATATTCCTTATCTTCTGCGCATAGTAACATTGAGCTTTCAAATTTACACAAGTCTCAGATTTCTGGCAATGGATTTAGAACCCCAGTATCTTTCTCAAATAAAAGTTATTAAAGTCATGAAGTTTTTGTCAGTAAAATAGCAGTTGAAGCTGTTGGAGAAACTTCTGGAAGTGTCCTCAATGGGGATATAATCTTCTTGGTTTCCATCTTTCTCCCGAGCTAGTGTCTATATGGTAGATATTTGGGGCATGCAATGTTGACAGTCATATTATAAGGAAACATAGAAAATACCAGAAAGAGGCTGCGTTTCATGTGAAGGCAACAACATACCAATCACAGAATGTGATCTCCACATTTTTATTAAAAAGAAATGACAGATACTTTTGAAAGTCACTATTTTTTTTCATTGCTCAAAGCCAAACACAATTCTTATGATAAAGTGGAACTTATGCTAAATTTAAGGGGGAACATTCAAATAAAATGTCCTAAGTTTAAAGATACTTATATTATCGAAATAAGTAAAAGGTTAAGTACATATGATTTCCTTTTATATATTCTCAAGTGAACAAAATTTAAGAGATGGAAAATAATTAAAGGTTGCTTGGGAGTAGAGTCGATTTAAGAAGGATACAGAACTATCAAACTTTTCATAGTCTGTGGACATGATACTGTCATTTTATTCAGTGTGGTGCTGGTTACACAAATTGATAAAGCTACATAAGAAATACACCCACGTGCTCATGATTTCATGGAAAACCTGGTAAAAATCCAAATAAACCTGTAGATTATGCCCTTGTCAATGATCTGTTTTTGATAGTGCACTACAGATATGTAAGATGCCACCGTTGAAAGAGAGACACACGGACCATCTCTAATAATTTTTATAATTATTTCAGAGTGGAAATTGACAAGAATCTTCTGTCAGCTACTGCTGATACTAATATCTTAACAAGCAGGTGGGTTTCAGGCAGAGTTTCTCATCCTCCGCACTCCTGACATTCTCCACAGGATACATGCTGGTTGCCAGGGGCTGTGCATTGCAGGGAGGTTAGCATCAACCTAGTCTCTCCACTCATCAAATGTCAACCTTATCCTGCAGTGACATCCCGAATCCCCCCAGACATTGCTAAATACATCGGAGTCGCAAAATCACTGCTAGTTGAGGAGCATCGATTTAGGGAAGAGTTGGAGGGAGTTGGAAAAAAGAAGTATCTCCATTTATAAAAGAAGTTGACCCAGAAACCTACTGCATCATTTATACCCCTAGCAATATTAAAGTTTGATTTGTTGTGCAATTATTTGAAATTAGTTCTGAATTCTGGAATATAGATAGAGATAGACGTTTATGTAAAAGTGAGAAGCACAAGTGCATTTGAAATGACTGTGTCTCATATTTTATCGGTGCTTTGTTAAGCATCATTGGCAAATAGTCTCCTTTCTTTAGTTTCACCACATGAAAAATAAGCGTAGTTAGAGAAGAGGGGAATGAAGGGAGGGAGAGGTGAGGCAAAAAAAATAAATAAGTACCAGAACTGTAAGTTAGCTGAACTCAATAAAGAGGTGGTGGTCTAGTTCTGTGCATGAAATACAGTCAAACCTATTTCTACCCTGAGCCATTGTGGGCAACACTCATTACTTATATCCATTTGGATAGCCTTGACCAGACCATTTTGTTCAGAAAACTGTATAAATTACACATTCTGACTTTCAAAATACAATTTAAAAAGCAATTCTTTAGTTGAAAATCTAGATATCTTTATTGATCTTAAAATAAGGTGGTGGAATAGAGTTTTAGCACCTGAAACAAAGAGGTCTGTGTGATTTGGGAAGCTTAATGGACTGACAAAGGGGATATAAAATGGTTCAGACAATTTTTCCCCAACAAAAACTGAAAGGAAATAAAAAACACCTGGATAAGGCTATTACTGGAACTAGATGGAAAGGTAAATAGAAGAGTGTCAACTAATTAAAATTTTAATATTATTTATGCATCATAAATATGCATTTGATTTGCATTTATCTACAAAATATGATAAATAATGTGAGCCTTAAATAATCACATGTCAAGGAAAAGTATGACAAATTAAAATCATACTGACATCACTTCAAGAACTAAATAATAATATTATTCTTAACAGGCTATTATTGGACAATACCTACTTTAGTAAAAAATATAATCTAGCATTTTTTGTTTTGTTTTTGAAATGTAGGAACTTTTTGAAAACTGGAATTGATGAGTAGCTAGATTAGGTCTAGAAGGGTTATGTCCAACAAATACCTATCCTCTATGAAAATCAGCTGGCCTGTCACCATAAAGGGGTTGGAGAGAAATCAGGCAAACTTTAGACAAGTAGGGGAAAATCCAGAACACATTGTGTGCAGATTAAGGGCCCCCTAAGCCCAGGTAGAGGTCCACCTGGGTGCATAGACAAGGCACCAGCTACATGACATCACGGGGGAATGTCTTAATGTAGTCAATAATATTGGCCAGTACCCTCAACCATGCCCCCACCATCAAGTGGGGATAGCAGGGACCAAATGCAGATAGAGATCAGACCACTCTCTCTTTCAGGGTGCTCTCTTGCAGATCCCAATGTGGGGTGTCTCCTGGGTGCACACACATGGGCCTGCACTCTCCCATCCTCAGCTTTTCTTTCTTGCTTTGCTTTTGGTTCTGGCCTTCTTTTGACTTTGTGGACTCTACCTACAGGCCCCTTCTTCCTGTCGTTTGTCATCTTCCTCCAAAGTGTCCATTTTCAGATGCACTGTCCCCCCACCATGAGGCATTGCATGCTTTCCTGAGTTGGGGCATACTGTCTGAGAATCTAATACCTGAAAGTTCCCATTCTCTCATAAAAATCACTTGGATTTGTAAAAGTGCTTCTGCTGCAAAAATTCTTTGGGGTGAAAAGTAAGAACCAAGGTAAACCACCCTGAAAACCTAGCATTTTTGGCAACAGACTGAGATAAAACTCTCTGGAATTCACCTTTGAAACAATCCCTGTCTTGAGACTAAACCTTCTGCCCCTGGAGCTGGTGGGATTTCTGCCTCATCGCCCCTCATTTTTGGTGAACACTCGTTTGTTTTTGTCTCCTTCAGTCCCGCTGGTCCCTCTGGTCCTTCTGGTCGCTCCACATGTCCTGCCTCCACACAATTGGTGAGCCCAGACAGCAGACTAGTTACATCCTTAGGACAATTCCGATGGGTGAGTAAATATGCAGCCAAGAATTCCAGTCTCCGTAGTGTTGGGTGCATTCCCATTGAGCCATTAGACAGGTACCTTCGAAGACCCTTGTGGGGCACCCATCACCCGGTAGTACCCTAATGCCTGACTTACTGTTTAGAAATTCGTCTGGTCCAGGGTGCCAATACCACCAAGGATGGAGACATCTCTCTGAGACTCTCAGGTTCCAGTGGACTGGGACTTCTGGTTATGACCTCACACCAATTCTCTAACCTTTTGTTGTTTGTTTTCTTGATGGGCAACCAGGAGTTTAAGGCTGGGTCCCAAAACCACCGATGAGAGAGACATCTGTCTGAGGCGCTCAGGTTCTGGAGGATTGGAATCTGGTTAAAGACCCTGGGACATGGCTGTATAACCTCCGAACTGTTTTCTAGATGGGTAACCAGGAGTCTGTTCCCTGGGGGACACTTTTGTACTGCATCCTGTCCAATTGGAATGGAATTGACCCACAGATGCTAAAGAAGCAGAAACTAGTATTCATCTACAAATTCTATCTGTCCCAGAACATTCTAGGTGTCAGAGGATCCTGGCCAAAGTCTGACCCACTATCGCTCCCGACTCTAGTACAGCAAGGACTTTTTTTGCAAGGGGATGCGAGTGTGGGCTGACATCCCTTATGTTGAGGTAATTTTTCTCTTAAGAAGCAGTAAATGCCTTTGCTCTAAATGTGCCCAAGACCCTGTAAAGGACCTATTGTCTGGAGCTGAGAATCTCAGCCCCTAGCCCAACTACATCTTTCTCTGATTCTGAACCTATAGAACCTGAGAAAGAAGAACTTGTTGAAATCCTGCCATTGGCAGAGACAGCTGGAGAATGTGGTTTATAAATGGCTCATAAGCCTTTTGCCCTAATTAAACTCCAGCAGATTAAGAACAACCTAGGCAGCTACCCAGACAATTGAGAACAGTATATGTGTTTGTACACACACACACACACACACACACACATACACACACACCTTTCAGCACCTCACCCTGATCTATGACTTGGCTTGGAAGTATGGATTGATAATTGTAGGACAGACTGTGACATATGTTTGAAAGACAATGAGTATTAAAGGAAGGTAGGAAGTTTGCAGATGGTTAACTCTTACCAGTTCAAATGCTTACAATTGGGAAAGGGAGCAAGAGGATTGGATGTAGGAGAAGGAGCGAAGAAGAGATGTTAGGAATGAGTAAGAGCTGGCTGCCCTTGCTAACCAGTGCCCATCTGATGCCTTCCAGGGTCCAAAGAGCCCTGCACAGGGTACAAAGAATTACCTTAATAGAAATAGGCTCCACAAGGGCCATGCTATCAGTGTATGCAAAGCAGCCACTGGCCATGCTTTGTCCTATGGGGACAACCTCAGGGGAGAGTGGTCTGCTGGCAAGTCTGCAGCAGCTAGCTGAAGGCTGAAGCAGCTCCATAAACTAGCCCAACAGTAAAGGATCACGTGAGTGCTCTGGGACCCTGGATGCGCACGGATGTTGGCAGCTAGGCCAGTCAGTTTTTTCCTACTTGGTGCTGTCTACGCTCTCCAAACCTCCTTTCTCACACTCCAAACAGTAGCTTGACAATCGAGAATAACTTATCCTCTCCACTGTGCTTGGAGACCACAGTCTTCAGGGCAAATAGAGAGACATAATCAACTTTTAAACTAACCCTCAGGAAATCGTCACTGGAGACTCAGCTGAGCTGGAAAAATGCCAAAAGCTCTGTTTTGTCTCAGAAGTGCCCACGGCACCCTACATGTTTAAATTCCTATGACATATTATTTGGGCAGCCTTTCCTTGCAACAGAGCCAGCTGTGAATCCCAAAGTGTCCTTAAAACAACAATATGCCACTAGAGTAGCCCAAGGTCAAGAGACATTCTATCAGTATGGGTTTATCGTGGCTCAAGGGGAAGAAAAACTATCCTCTTGTACCTTCCTGGAGATCTAGTTCTCATAAAACCTTAGAAGGTTGGGTTCCCAAATTCCCAGCTCCAGTCATTCTCGAAGCGTAGTTTCCAATAATTCTCTCTACCCCTACTGCCGTTAAAGTTCCAGGACAGAGCGCATGAATCCACCTTTCAGAGGTCATGCTGGGGAAGCCATTGGAACTGCATCCCACAGATTCAGGATAAACAGAGCAAGATAAGTATTCATGTGAACACTTAGATGTCCTTCAGGTGGTATTCTGTTTGTACCCAGAGACAGTATTGGAAATAACGGTAATTCTGTTAGTTTTCTTAGATGATCTACCACCATTCTTGCTTCTCAACTGAAAGAGTGCATGTGGAAGAAGTGCTTTTGTAAATCCAGGTAACTTCTACCAATGAGGACGTCTCAGGTATTACAGTCTCAGGCAGTGCATACCCTCTCAGGAAGTCATGCAAACCTGCCACATGGCAGGGGCCAGGGAAAGTGCAACAGAAAAATGATCGCTTTGGAGGAGCACAAAAACCCACATGGAAAAATGGCCTGAAAGCAGATACCACAGAGCCCAAAGATTGCCTCAACCCCAAGAACCACAAAGCAAAGCTTAGAATCAAGAGAATGTACGGAGAGATCTCTCATTCATAACTATCAGAAAATGTACATGAAAGAGAGAGTAGCATGCCATCAGACTGCATATATCCCCTCCTGTCCCAACTTGGTGTGGGTATGTGTGTGAGTGTGGGGTGGGGGTGAGATATGGTTGAGGGTCGTGGTTAATTTACTGACTGAATTAGGGTGCACCCGTATGATGTCAAGTCCCTGATCCCTAGTCTGTGTGTCCAGGGGCACTTCCACCTGGGCCTATGTGGACTCAGTCTGATATCTTCCCAAACCCTTTATTATGACAGGGCCAGCTGCTTTTTGTTTGGGGAAGTATTTGAGGAGAGAGCCCCCTCTCTCCCTTATCGAGGTATGATTTGACTCCACACTGAAGGTGTATGGACCCAAATCATTAGGGGATACAAGGCAGAGACA
The DNA here is from genome assembly GCA_004026705.1 of Nesogale talazaci. NCBI lineage: Eukaryota > Metazoa > Chordata > Mammalia > Afrosoricida > Tenrecidae > Nesogale > Nesogale talazaci. The sequence continues at coordinate 8,929 of PVJH01022218.1, read as the reverse complement.
ATTCTTCTGGCTATTTCTTCTTGACTAATAGACACTAAGAGGGGTTTGGGGCCCATTAAGAAGGGCTATTATCCACTTAGGGAGCCAGGTAGATGGGGTTAAGTTAAATCAGGCATTGGTGATCCCAAATTAGTAATCTCAGATCTTTGTCATGGGTAATCTGATGAATTATGGAAGAGACAAACAGGTGAAAAATTTAGATAAGACTAGGGAGCAAGAGATATGTAATAACAATGCCCATGGAGGAGTGGGTTAATCACACACTATAAAATTCCAAAGGAAACCCAGGATTTTCACTGGATAGATAGGTATAACCTGCAAACTTACTTTAAACACAGGACTGGTGTCAGAGAATTGACTAGGTTAAAGACACTTTTGGGTTTGAGGTTATGTTTTTTGCAGAGTCATGTGAATTTTTTCAGTGTCAGTAAGCAAGCATGGAGGTAAACAACCCATAACACAAACAAAATTATCATTATCTCCTTAGGATAATACATTATATAGTTAAAGGTGATACATGGAATACATAATTTGTAGAGTATTATTCACATTGCACTTTATATTATTGATTCAGGATTTTCCCATTGGAATTAGACACTTGAAGGGTAGTCAAGGGCTGTATAAATGCAAAATGTCACTAGCTCATATATCATAAGTAAAGGTTTCTTTTCATAGTCTTTGCCAGTAATTATAAGACTGCAAAGTAAGCAGTTATCAAGTCATATGTGACTTAAATACTTAAAAAGCTATTGAGTCCTACGAAATCAATTCAAGAAAGAACTGCATACTGTTAAAAACTAATTGAGTCTTTATAATGAAGAGTAGAGGGAAGTAACTGAAGAATCCATGAGGAATTCTTACAGAAAGTCATATTAGATTTGGGTCAAAGGATAAAGTAGGGATTGTGTGATCCCAACTCTAATTGTCTGGATAAGGACTCTTAAGCACCCAAATGTAACCACAGTAAAACATTTGAAATACCACATCTGCCTTTCTCCCTAGGGTCTCAAAAATTTCAGTGACTGACAAATGTCTCTCTGCCATCCAGTGGATGCAGATTCATAGTAACTCCTGTGGGCTTCCAAGAGTGTAACAGTGTATGGCAGTAGGATGTCCAGCTTTCAGACTTTCTCCCTCTGACCTGGTGGTTGCTTTAAACTGCCACCCATGCAGATAGCAGCTCAACCCCTACCCCACTGGTATTCCATATTAATAGTGTAGCTGTTAGATTTTTTTCAACTTGCACCTGTGTGAATGTGCAGGATGGAGTCTATTTACAAACCAAGTCGCAGTTAGTGATGCCTCCTTAGAGGGGGTGTCCTTTTAATAAAAGAGTCACTGGATACTTCTCCTTCCTTTTCACCTCATTTGTCTACTTCCTCATTGAGACTCTGTGTCTACCTCCAGGGGGCAGCCCCGTGTGGGTCACCAGCCCAGGGAACTGTTGGCCCCCTGCCACATTCCCACCAACCTGGGTTGGGAACTTACATATCAATGAAGATGGTCCTGGATATTAAGATTCATTAGAGCCTTCCAAGAATCTTCTTGCTGATCGATATGCATTTTGTGAACCTCAGCTGTATTTGTATACTAAAAGGAGACATGCAACTAGAAGTCTTGAGTGTGTGGTGATTCTCATATTTTCTTTTCTCCGAAGAGAGGTTTGCCTTACATATTCTCTCCTCACTTCCCCACCTTTCAAAATCCTAAAACTTAAAGACTTTTAGACCACACAATTTGAGAAACTATTTTTCAGTATAAAAGCTACTAAAAATTGCATTGAATTTGTGTTATCTTGGATTTAAATTTGAAATATGTATAGTATATTAATCTTTAGATAGTCTACAATTATAATGAAAGAAAACATTATACTGATAATTTTAACAAGTAATTTGTTCAAAGTACCACATTGAGAATGTCATATACAATAAAAATGTTGATTTTTACAAATTTATTTATATATCCTGAAAATGCTGATTATTTTTAATCATCAATACTAGTATCATGGTCTTTTACATAAGGAAACACTCATATATATGTTTTAAAAGAGTACTAAATCAATACTAAGCACAATACCATCATATAGGATTATATGATTTGAAGGTAATTTCTTGTACGATCTTATTATAACTCTTAATTCATATATCGACTAAGACTCCAACTAAATTAAATGTTTGGATAACCAAAAATTTCATGATAAAGATCTCTATGACACTTTGATATAAATAATGGGCTATTCTTTCGTCTAACCTTTATAATAATTTCAGTATACTTATGCACAGAAGACTTACTTATAGATGAAGAAATAAAGGGATTCGATTATTTTCCAAAATTTTAAAAGAAATTAATGTACCTAAAATCAGATGCCTTTGATTTATATGTTTTTAAAAATTTAAAGCCATCACTCATGTATAGTTCTATAATAGAAGTTATTATAATGTTCTGAAAATAAATCACAATCGAATGCTTTTTTCTGACCTGCTCATCTAGACTGTGCTTCTTTACCACAGGTTTTCAGAGTCTCGGGCGCTTAATTCTATCCGAGCACATGTGATGACATGCTGAAATGTTCCACCCACATGTCAGACTTCCCCAAGTGAGTTGTAAGGCATGTGCAGTGTTTATTTTCCTACCTTGATGCTTATCAGACAGTCTAAAAAATAGTAAATACTTTCTTCCCCGAATCATTATGCACTTAATAATATGTCAAAATCTTCTGAATGTATCAAACCCCAAATATGCAGCCATAAAGAAATTTCCAGTTTATTGTAATCCTCTCAGACAGAGTAGAAGGGCCCCTTTAGGTTTCCAACGCTGCAAATCTGGAAAGGAGCAGAAAGTGTCTTCTTCCTCCCACGGAGCAACTCGTGGAGTCCATTGTCTAACTGTGATTACAAGCCCAACGCGGAACCTGTGAGTACACCAGGATACCACAAATCTAATAAGTGAATCCTTAATTCTGCAAAGATTTTTCTTTTATTTTGATCCATGTGGTCATTTGATATGTAACCATGTCTTCGTAACTCCCACTGTTTGGGCAGACAGTGCAAACAGAATGTGTGAAAAACTGAGTGGGGATTGGGTAGTTTTGTCATACTGTCGACTGTCTAAGGAAGTCAGTTCAGAAGCAGGAACGCATAGAATCCTGTGACCATGAAGAAAGCAAAGGCGCCATGAGGGCACTTCTAGGGAGCCAGTCTGAAGTTCAGAAGGCACAGAGGCCGCAGAGCCTGCAGACCCTACCAAGGGCTCAAAAGAAAGTCATTGTCTAGAAAAGAATAATGACAACATATGTACAAATATGCCAGGTACAATTGATGGAGTCCAATAAGCATTGTAAGACCACCCCAATAAATTCATAAAAAGAAAAGGGCCCTGCAACAGAGCTGAGGAGCGAAACCCTGAGGCAGCGCGTCAGAGCTGGACTTCAATCATGCGGTGTCTTTATTCCATGGAATCAGGCAGACGCCGAGGACCACCCATGTGCTTGTTAGGCTGAGGACTGGAGAGAAGCACCATGGGGAGGGTGACCAAGAAGCAAGCGGCACCGAGAACTAAAGAACTGTACCCCTAATATTTTGTCACCTGTGAACTCCCTAATAAACACGCTATCTATGCATACTGTCTGTGAGCACTGCGTGGCCATTGAAAAGAATTATCAAACTCAGCAGAGGAGTGCTGTGGGAGGATGGTTGGTGTCCACACAGAGGACAGAAGGGAGACAGGTGAGGTAGACGGCCTGCTGCCCGTGCCATCAGTGTTGAACTGCTGCGGAGTGGGAATCGTCCTCTTCTTCCAGCCAGAGGTCAGGGGTGGCCTCTGGGTCCTTTCTTCTGTCCGCTAACTAATAATGAGTATTTTGAAGAGAAAAATAGAACCCTTTATTCTTTTCTGTCTCATTGTTGTTTCTATCATATTTCATTTAAAACACCATTTATGAATGACTATAATTGTTCTGTTATTAGCTTTAATTCCCTTTATTGTAGTTATTTTAGAACCATAAGCTAGTTGAGCTTGTACCTCACCTTCCACTTTCATGCATTCTAAACTAATGAGCCTGCTAAAAGCATCACGTGCTAGAATCGAGATCATGTACTTGCCTCTGTGGTGCTGTGACTGTCTCCTCACTGCTTCAGAACTTCTGCATTCACTTAGGGAACACTTTTATTAAACGTTTCCCAGCCAATTTGTTATTTGCCTTCATCTTTTGCTTTACATTAAACTCTCCAAAACCCGTCTTCAACATTCTTCTTTGTTCTCTTTACTTTAATGCTTCTTTACTTTAGGGGATTGTTTAATAAATTCAGTGTGGTTCTCCTTGATCTTCTTTCTTCCTCTGCCTTGTACAAACTGTCTACCACAAACTGTGAAGACAACATTTCTAACACTTTCCCCCATCTACAGTGATGAATAGATATCTTTGACTTTGTAAATAAGAAGAGAAACATATTTTTAAAATGAGCATACCAGCAATGATGAAACATACAACTTTCCTCCAGTTCTTAAATGCTTCTTCCTGGCCCCCCCCCCACACACACACACTATCAGTATCCCAATTCTACCTTACAAATCTGACTAGACCATAGGATATTGAATGATACAGATAGGAACTGGAAACACAGGGAAACCAGGACAGATAATTCCTTTAGTATCAGTGGTAAGAATGGTGATACTGGGAGGGTGGAGAGAAGATTGGGGAGAAAGGGGGGGTTGATTAGAAAGATCTACATATAACCTTCTCCCTGGGGCACAGACAAAAGAACAGTCAGTTAAAAAAAAAGGAAACTATAAAACAAGCTTTCCATCACCAACAAGGACACAACATAGTGCAGAAACTGATGCAAGGGTTCTTGAAGTAGAGATATAATGAAAGATCCTTCCAAGGACCATGCACATAGGGCCAGGATGGGGAAGGAGGGACAGTGAGGGAGAGAATACGGAATTAAAAATAATTTACAGTAGACACTTTTTAAAGTATGTTTGAAAGGGCAAATCTCTTTAGTCATCAATTGATAATGATGATTTGCTACTTATAGCCAATTTTGCATAATTCCTATACTTGGGAGCAAAAGCATCATGGGAAAAATAGCATTTGAGAGTCAGCTGTGAGGAGGACATTCTGTCAGGAAAAGCAGACAGATGATTCGCTTAGCATCATGGGTTGAAAGGTTTGTGTCAGCTCTCTAGAGAAGGGGAACTGGTAATTGATATAATGGCTATCTTGTTCATTGTTGTTGCTTATATTGTTCACTGAACTCCCCCTATCCTCAGTTCATGTCTGTATGCTTTCAAAAAATCTTGAATTAAAGAAAAAAAGAGCATAGCATCATTTACATTTTATATTTCTGCTGGATGCTTGTTGTGTCTGGGAAATTATATTCCAGTCAAGGAAGTCTAGAAGATGCTGCTTAGTTGGTCATCTTCTTACTTATTATTATTATTTTTTTGGGGGGGGCATCACTGCTCTCCGGTGGTGGGAGTAGGAGGCCCAGCCCCACTGCTGGAATCGAACCTCCGTCCCAGTGGGCCGCAGTCCCGCACACAACCACTACGCCACCGGGGCTCAGCCCTTTCTTGCTTATCATTATCAGAGCCTTTTGTACACCAGTGCATGAGGAGAAGAATACACAGAACCTCTAAAGGTGAATTTATTTTAGTCCATTTTTATGAATATCTCATAGCATTTGCCTTTAGATAAATATTACTCTGTTGCCTATATTAATCTATTGACAGAAAGCCACCAGGCACAAATTGACTGTTACTCTAGAATTCAAGGAGAATATAGTCAAGTTTATACTGAAAAAACAGCGGCAAAAGATGACAGAAATCCTGATATCTCATTTTGGATGTACTACTGATAATCTTTCACAGCAACCCTACAGGACAGAGTAGAGGTCTGTCCAGAGGTTATCAAGGGTTTAAACTTCATGGAAGTAGATTCAAAGTCATCCCGGTGACGTACGGAGAGTTGGTATTACCGAGTGCAGACACTGGTGGGATCCCACACTCATCTCACTCCCTCCATGAACATCTTTCAACCTGGCCGTGCATATTACCTTACTGATATTCATTGTCAATTTTAACTCTAGAATAATATCTGACAGTGTTATAAAGCACTTAAAGTAATATTTCTTAGATTGTATAAAATACTAAAAATTGTTTTATAAAATCTCTATAATGAGCCACAACATGCCTAATTATAAGATTATTTGTAACTAGACAGCAGTCATTATTTACTGCTTCTTTTTCTCTTTTATTAAAACTACTGTCTAAAAAGAGGCTGAGTCCCAGTGGCCTAGTGGTTGTGCGCAGGACTGCAGCCCATTAGGATGGAGGTTTCATTCCAGCAGCGGCTCCACAGGAGCAAAGGCTGGGCCTCCTAATCCCACCACCAGAGGGCAGTGATTCCCAAACCAAAAGAAAAGAAAAGAAAGATATATTGATATAAGTTCAGAAATGATAATTTCCACAATATTTTAGCGAAAACAACAGAATATTTGACAAAATCAGTGACTAAAAAACATTGAGGAGAACACAGTAAAGGTAAGAAGTAAAGCAAAAAATGCTATAGATCATCATTAGTTAACCTTTTCTCTGGCAGTGTGATTCTTGCAGTCTGCATCGCCACAGTATATTAGTGACATGACTGGGTCTTCCTGCTCACAAAGAATACCCTGGGTGGTTAGACATCACTGTAATTAATCAGAGAGAAATTCTTCTGCCTTCAAAGATGTAAACGACTATGATAAGGCTCTGTTTTAGGATTCAATGCTTCTTTCAAGTACTGTCATTGACCTATGTCTGATTATCATTAAAATAAATAAGAATAAAGAAAAATATATAGAATGTGGACTGAGCCCTGATGGTATAGTGGTTGTGTGCAGGACTGCAGCCAACTGGGTTGGCAGTTCATATCCAGCAGCAGTTCTCCAGGAGCAAGGCTGGGCCTCCTACTCCGAACAGAGGGCAGTGATGATATATATATCATATATATCATATATATCATATATGTGATATGACATATATGATATATGATATATATGTGATGTGATATATATGATATGGTATATATATCATATATAGATAATGCAACTAAAAATTGGGGCCTAGATTTAACAATTTTAAATATCTGAATCTAGCCAATAAAGGGGTCATATCCTCCAAAAGGTCCTTATCTTAAGTTGAGAGTACATTTCCCCAATTCCTTGACTTTAGCAGTATGAGACTCTGATCATTGAGTGAGCTTGGCTGTCCCAGGATTGATTTTGACCTACAAAACTGAGATAATATGTGATGTTGCATATGTAAGGCATTAAGTTGGGTTATTGTTAGCAGCAGAGCAAAACTAACACAGGCCTCATGTCAATCTTGATTTAAGATTCTGTCTCTTTATAATTATTTTTATTGTTTTGTTTATACAAAGCAAAATACTTCACTAAGTACAGAACGGTCATCTGAAATGTTTAAATGATGCCAACACAGACTTCATAATCTCTCTTCTTACCTAGATTCCACCTATCATCCTCTCCTTATTCTTAACCCCTTTAAAGAAGCCAATAAAATTTATTTGAGTCCTTAAATCCAGATAATTTTCTTTACTTTCGTCAAAATTTTAGTGTACATAGTATTTCCCCTCCTGTTTAGCTTTGTGGAATCATAATCAAATATCTTTCTTGTAAGATCGATATCCCTAATCATCTCTATATGGCATTGCCTAGTTCAAATGGTTTTTGTGACATAATATTATACATTGGCCTTAAATACTACCTTCCAGAAATTGAGCATGTACAATAGTTTCACAAAAACCTGTAAATTTATAAATGTCCAAGTTCGGCAACAGTCCCTGCCCTTCCCTCCCTGTAACTTGTGTTCCCGTGACCGCTTTCTGCCCAGCCCCTGACCTTTTGCAGCTGCCCAAGGCCACAGGGGGAATGACTCAACCATCATGTATGACCTACCCCTCCCCAAGGCCACAGGGGGAACGACTCAACCTTCACGTATGCCCTGCCCCTCCGTGTTTTGCAAAGAATAGCCTGAACTTTTCTGGGCTGACAGGAGCTATAAAAATTCCCCTCTGCCTTGACTGGGCGTGGCTTCATCAGCTTGCTTCCCCACAAGTTGTTGAACCCGTGCGCAAGATCCCAATAAAGCCTGCTTTAATCTCTTCTAATTCGGACTCTTCCTTCATTTCCCCGCACAAAATTCCGAAACCCGAAATTTTGTGCCGAAACCCGGGAAAGGAATGTGGCTTCCCCATTTGTTTGGGGTCCTGAGTCCTCCCCTCTTTCCCTCCAATTTCCAGCTTAAGCCCCGCAGCGCCACAGGTCACTCTAATCCGGCTCTGAAGTGCTGTAACCTTTTGGTAAATGCTCCTTAACCTCCCATAGCTTCAGTTTGCTGAGTTTCATCTGAGGTCGCCCGTCCAAGACACGGCCGTGCCGGAATCATCTCCTCATTACCGACTCCTGGAGTCTTGGGAGAAAGGACCAGGTGGAGACATCTGCTCAGTCTTTCTCTCCCACATCTCTGCCATTTTTGGAAGGTTCTAGCTGAGAATGCTCAGTTAGTTCCTATCGGTTGCCCAAACTATCCAAACTGAAACCGCCTTTTCACGTGTGCCATGGGAACTTCTGAGTCTAAGCTTGACCCTTGCACTCTCCTAGCTGCCTACTAAAAAACTTTACAAAATTAGGATATTTTCAGACCCGGAAAAAGAAAAAAAACTTGCTTTTCTTTCCCAAACTGCCAGGCCTCAGTACCAACTAGATAACCAGTCACATTGGCCCCTGATTGGTATTTTTGATTTCTTCATTCTCCAAGATTTAGACAACTTTTGCTGGTGCCCTGGAAAAAAGTCTGAGGTCCCCTATGTGCAGACTTTTTTGGGACTTGCGTTCCTGTCCCTACCATCTTCCACCACCCTCTGCTC